>JARUPY010000274.1:70000-99474 GCA_029817715.1 Melastoma dodecandrum
AGACAAGGTATACAGTTCTATCTCACTACGGACCTGCCATGGACGAATTGAGTCGGGCAAGGAAATTCGAATTGAGGTTGGATCCTCATATCAGGATGCAAGTTTCCATGCTTTGTTTGACTACTTATGAGGAAGTGTACATGAGGGCTCAGAATGCGGAAATGTCATGGAAGGCAGTGAAGGAGAAGGAGGAAGCTGAAAGGGCAAAAAGAAGGGTGGAGGGCGGAATGCCTCCTCCTAAAAGGTTTAGGCGGAGTGGATCCGTCTCGGGTCAGAGAGGAATTGTGTCACGACCTCCGCGTCCTCCTATGCCTATGAGGAGCTTTAACCGAGGGGGAAGCCAAGGCTCAAGGATGAGCGGCCCTCCCACTTGTCCTCGGTGCAACAAACAACATTTTGGGTTCTCATGCGTAACCAATGAGCCCTTGTGCTACCAATGCGGGAAACCGGGCCACTTGAGGAGGAATTGCCCTCAAAACAGTGGAGAGGGGACCCAAGGGGGGCTCGGAGGGAGCCCAGAGGGGGTCCAGAGGGGACCCAACGGGGTTCCAGATGGGGCCCAGAGGGGGTCCAGATGGGACCCAACGGGGGTCCAGAGGGGGCTCAGAGGGGGTCCAGAGGGGATCCGAGGATGGGCACTTATGAGACCCTTGAACCAATGCCCACCGTTGATGAAATGGACAAAAGCTTCCAAGGATGAATTGTGGCCATGGGATCAAGTTGACTAGTCAACCAAATATATTATTTAAATAATGATGTGGGGAGTCCAAAATAGAATGATGGTAATTTGGTCCCTAGTTGCTAATGGAAGACCGTACCTGAGATCACTCCTCGTGAGGCATTCGCTTCATCCTCCGTAAGCGCATTCAGCCTCGCGGTGTTCACCGGTCCACGGGGCCTCATGATGAATTTGAGGCGGTGAATCCCTCTTGAAAGGGGGGGAATTTGTCCTCTTTCCCCCACATAACACACACTGATCCTCTTGAGGCCGTCACGGTCGGACCCAATCTCATGCTACCCCTTCCTCTTGGAGCACTCATGCCGGTTCTTTGGCTATTTTCCACTCCACCACCACCTTGAGGGCAATTCCTCCTCAAATGGCCCGGTTTCCCGCATTGGTAGCACAAGGGCTCATTGATTACGCATGAGAACCCAAAATGTTGTTTGTTGCACCGAGGACAAGTGGGAGGGCCGCTCATCCTTGAGCCTTGGCTTCCCCCTCGGTTAAAGCTCCTCATAGGCATAGGAGGACGCGGAGGTCGTGACACAAATCCTCTCTGACCCGAGAAGGATCCACTCGGCCTAAACCTCTTAGGGGGAGGCATTCCGCCCTCCACCCTTCTCTTTCCCCTTTCAGCTTCCTCCACCTCCTTCACTGCCTTCCATGACATTTCCGCATTCTGAGCCCTCTTGTACACTTCCTCATAAGTAGTCAAACAAAGCGTAGACACTTGCATCCTGATATGGGGTTCCAACCCCAATTCGAATTTCCTTGCCCGACTCAACTCGTCCATGGCAGGTCCGTAATGAGACAGAACTGTACACCTTGTCTCATACTCATCTACCGACATATTTCCTTGGTTCTGTTGAGCAAACTCCAATGCCTTATCCGTCCGATAAGAAAATGGCAAGTATTTGTCCAGGAATGCCGTCTTGAACATTGTCCAAGCATCCTCACTTTGGCCCATCTTGGCACTCCCCTTACTTGCCTTCCACCAAGTTTCCGCTCCTCTTTGAAGCGAGTATTCGACTAGGCACAATTTCTCCTCGGGTGTACACACCAAGGAGTCGTAGATCTTCTCCACATCATTGATAAAATCTTCCGCCAACTCAGGCCCTTCGTCCCCCTTAAATTTTGGAGGATCCATCTTCCGGTACTGTCCCATAAGGTATGCCTTCCTCTTCCCTGGAAGAGAATGTTCCACTTCGGTGAACTCACGTACCGCTATGGGCACTCATTCATCCGTCATTTCCCTATCAAATCACCATTCAAACATTTAGTAATACATCTCATTCATTCCAACTTAGGCGCACATTTGTAGCCTCAATACACACATTTCAAATTCAATCAACCCCCTTTTTAGGTGTTCTTTTACGGCACCATGCCTTTAGCGCACCAAGCGCTTGTTTCCATCACCTTCCGTGATGTTTGAACCTCAAACTTTCCCAACCAAACACCCACTTATGTGTTCTCATACACACATAATTTGGCAATTTCGAACTCTTTTCCATTCACTTTTTCCTCAATACCAACTCATCCGAATCAACTCTGAATCAATCCAAACAAGTAGATACGCATGCGCATGGCACAAAGTTCATTTTCAATCCAAAAATCAACTCAAATTCCACCCTTATCACTCCAAAACGATCCTAGGCTCTGATACCACTTGAAAGGATCGAAACAATTTGATTTATGCAAAAACATTACATTTACATTGATTAGCAAAAGATTCGTTACATGTATGTGAGCTACACGCTCAAACTTTTTCGAAATCTAGTTAATGTCTCTTCTTGCAAGATGCGCAGCCCAAAACACACTTCTACTACCTGCAAGAAACTAGAATTCATTTCATTTTAACACCCCACATACATCCACAAGAAACCATACATTCCATACAACGTGTTCGAGAACCATTTTTCCCTTTTTGAGACATCATAATACCTGGCCTTAAACCAATTCGGTTTTCACCTTATCTCAACCATTCCCATTCGTTTCTATCATTTTCCATACCTTAACTAAGGTAGGAAGGTACCCTTAAAATTTCAGAACCAAACTCCAAGCACATAGCCCCTTATGCTAGTGAAACTGTATATTCATCTCATGTTCGTTCCCTCCTTGGAACATCCTGCGTACCGACTTTAAGTACAATTCGGCTTCCACTTATTCTCAACAATTTCCATTCATTTCTACCATTTTCCATACCTTAACTAAGGTATGAATACAGCCTTAAAATCTCAGATTCAAACTCCAAACGCATCATCCCGAAACTTAACACCTTTCCACGCTCGTTTCCACCGAAAACTATACCTTTCAGTCTCATTAGTAAACCCATTCGGCTTTGACCTTCCCCCGTCCAATTCCACTTGTTTCTACCACATTCCTATTCCCTTTTAAGGTGGGAATGTGACCACAAATCCTCACATTAAAACTCCTTTCCTACAGTCCCTTATTCGGACTTGAGCATACTCATTGATCTTGCTCGTTTCCACTGAATGTTACTCCATTCAGTTTCACCTCCCATCCACCCCCCGAGCATAACTTTTCCATGCTTTTCTAGCATGAGGGACAGCCTTTCTAGGCTTCCATTCTGACCTTACAACAACTCATAATTTCCAGCCCTTGGCCGATTTACTTTCCATGGCCAAAGCCACGCGGTTCCGCTCTTAGAGCGCGAGCCGAAGCGCAGCCACCACGGGGCTCAACGCTCCCCTATTCCATACCGTTATTCCACTTATTTCCAGCCCCTAAGGACCGCAATCTTTTCCCTCAAGGCTCGCCCCAAGCGCAGCCCTTCGGTACCAAACAACCAACCCATACCTTACTCATGCATAGAGGGGTTCGGGTGGCTTCCCTCACCTTTAAGGGTTCGGCCACCCTCTAACCCTCTCCAAACCACTTCCAAACCACAGCCCAACCACAGTTAGGTCAATCCCTCCTATTTAGGTCACGTTTCCACCTCTCATACACCTTCTTTTGAGTGCTCAGACATGGTAGGGGTTATTTCTTTCACACCCCAAAACCGGATAGCCGCGCATTGGCGACTTACTCATTTCTATCCTTCGGCATGCGGCCATACAAGCGCGGTGAAGTACACACCGTCTCAAGACTCGTTTCTTCCATACCTGTCTTCCCTTTTCACAGTCCTTCGACCCTTTCTATGTCTCGTTTCGGTTCATAACGGAACAGCTTCTGTTCATTCACTTTTCATCATGCCATTACGCTCATACTCATCGATCAGAACCACTTCGGTTCATACATCGTTCCGGGTCGACACGCTTCGGTCCGACCCTCTCCTTTTTACCTAATACCATCTCTCTATGGCTTAGATCACGTTGGCCATAGCCCTTTATCGGTTCACAACTTAACTCGTCATTCCTTTTCGTCTTAGTCGTGTTCGTTAGCTCATAACCGTTGAGCGGAGCCAATCCGGCTCACCCATCATTTCGGGTTTAGACACTTCATACATAAACCTTGTTATACGCATTATACTATCCTTCCTTAACTTGGACAGTATAGGTAGCAACTCTCATTGGTTCGTACCTCATTACGGCATTTTTGCCCACTTAAATCATTTCGCTAACACCATTCACCCAATCAAACCACCCCGCAATTGACCTTCCCTGGTCAGCCCCCTATGCGAGGTTGCACTTGCCCATTTGGGTTGTCCCTGCCTTCTCCAAGAAGGTAGAAACAAAGGTTCTCAATTCCTTTGGGGCACCCTTCAAGGTAGCCCACATTTACTCGAAGCGTCCGCTTCGCTCATGCTCGCCTCATCCGAGCATTACCCCTTGTATATCCGTTCCCCGTTCAGCATACTCGAGCTAACTCTTGTGGGGTTCTTTCTAGCCCCTTTTGCTGACCCTTTCCGCCTCCCACGAGGCAAGGATCAAGGTTTCCTAAACCTCTCTAGGGCGCCCTTCAAGGCAGCCCCGCCGTTTCTCGAAGCATTCGCTTCATTATGTCCACTTTCGGGACTCGTTTCTACTCATTTTCTCATTCGCCCCGAACCATTCCTATTCCGTGCTATTCTTAACATTTTGGACAGCCCTCTTAGGCTTCCATACCATTCCGGGAGCGAGCATATGTGGGGAATTCCCTATATCATTCCGTTTTCCCCAACTGGGTGCACTCTCGCACCGTTATAGCGCCTTAATTCGCAACACTTTTAACTGGCCTTACCACCCTCATTTCCGTGCCTTAGCACCAGAGGTCCCAACTTCGTGGCTCAACCTCGGAGATTTTTCACATCTCATGGCCGTTCCAACTCAGTCACATTTCAGTATCATGCCCTTAGTGCCCGAAACACTCATTCCCATCACTTCATCGTGAGGTATCAATCCCAAATCTCAATTTCCTTACAATTAAAGTCTCATTCATTTCAATTTAGGCGCACATTTGCAGCCTCAATACACACATTTCAAGTTCAATCAACCCCACTTCTAGGTGATTCCTTTACGGCACCATGCCTTTAGCGCACCAAGCGCTTGTTTCCATCACCTTCCGTGATGTTTGAACTTCAAACTTTCCCAAACCAAACACCCACTCATGTGTTCTCATACACACATAATTTGGCAATTTCGAACCCCTTTCCATTCACTTTTTCCTCAATACCAACTCATCCGAATCAACTCCGAATCAATCCAATCAATTACATACGCATGCACATGGCACAAGGTGCATTTTCAATGCAAAAATCAACTCAAATTCCACCCTTATCACTCCAAAACGATCCTAGGCTCTGATACCACTTGAAAGGTTCCCCCCATTTACATTTATACAAAAACATTGCATTTCCATTGATTTATAAAAGTTTCATTACATACATGTGAGCTACATGCTCAAATTTTTCGAAAACTAAATAAATCTTGTCCATTCACGATGCGCAGCCTAAGAACCCTTCTTAAACCTGCAAGAAACTAGAATACATTCCATTTTAAACCCCACATACACCCACAATAAACCACACGTTCCATACAAAATGTCCGAGAACCGTTTTTCCCTTTTCAAGACATCATACGCCCTGACCTTAAACCAATTCGGTTTTCAACTTATCCCAACCATTCCCATTCGTTTCTATCATTTCCCACACCTTAACCAAGGTAGGAAGATACCCTTAAAATCTCAGAACCAAACTCCAAGCACATAGCCCCTTAGGCTAGTGTAACCGTATACCCATCTCACGTTCATTCCCTCTTTGGAACATCCTGCGTACTGACTTTAAGCCCAACTCGGCTTTCACTTATTCTAAACAATTTCCATTCATTTCTACCATTTTCCATACCTTAACTAAGGTATGAATACACCCTTAAAATCTCAGATTCAAACTCCAAACGCATCATCCCGAAACTTAACACCTTTCCACGCTCGTTTCCACCGAAAACTATACCTTTCAGTCTCATTAGTAAACCCATTCGGCTTTGACCTTCCCCCGTCCAATTCCACTTGTTTCTACCACATTCCTATTCCCTTTTAAGGTGGGAATGTGGCCACAAATCCTCACATTAAAACTCCTTTCCTACAGTCCCTTATTCGGACTTGAGCATACTCATTGATCTTGCTCGTTTCCACTGAATGTTACTCCATTCAGTTTCACCTCCCATCCACCCCCGAGCATAACTTTTCCATGCTTTTCTAGCATGAGGGACAGCCCTTCCAGCTCCCATTCTAGCCTTACAATGCCGCATAATTTCCAGCCTTTAGCCGATTTAATTTCCATGGCCAAAGCCACGCGATTCCGCTCTTAGAGCGCGAGGTGGAGCGCAGCCACCGCGGGGCTCGACACTCCCCTATTCCATACTTTAACTTCACTCATTTCCAGCCCCTAAGGACCGCAATCATTCCCCTCAAGGCTCGCCCCGAGCACGGCCTTTCGGTAAGCCAACAACCACACGCATATACATACTCAAAGATAGAGGGGTTCCGGTGGCTTCCCTCACCTTAGGGGTTCGGCCACCCTCTAACCCTCTCCAAACCACTTCCATATCACAGCCCAACCACAGCCACGAATTTAAACAGCATGCACCACAACTAAGCTTAAAAGCGAAGGAGGGATGTAGGGGTTACCGTCCACTTGCTTCTACACACAACCGGGTGAGCTCCGCCCTTTGCCGGACCACCTCCGCTCGCGGGGGTTGCCTTTCCTTGGCCCCCAACCTTAGGCTTGACCGGCGCCTAACTCTCCTTTCTTGCGGATCCACCTTGGTGCTTCGAACTTCCTTCTTCCTCCCTTGATTCCCTTCGCCCACTCTCCTCCTTTTTCCTTATTCTTCCTAAGTCCCTTGTGTGTTTTTGTGTGTGTGTGTGTTATGTGGGGAAGGAGACGAATTCCACCCCTTTCAAGAGGGGTTCACCGCCTCATTTTCTTGATGAGGCCCCCTTCATCCTCTTCCATTAGCAACTAGGGACCAAATTACCATCCTTGGAAGCTTTTGTCCATTTCATCAACGGTGGGTATTGATTTAAGGGCCACATAGGCACCCATCCTCGGATCCCCTCTGGGCCCCCTCTGGACCCCGGCTGGGTCCCCCCCTGGACCCCCGTTGGGTCCCCTCTGGACCCCCTCTGGACTCCCTCTGAGCCCCCGTTGGGTCCCCCTTGGACCCCCTCTGGACTCCCTCCGAGCCCCCGTTGTATGATCTTTCACGTTTTCTTTCCTTGCTTTTCTTCTCCGGAAGTAGGTAAGAGGATAGGAAGACGACTTTTTTTTCCTCCCTTGGCTGTCCCCTCCTTCCTTAGCTAAGAACCCCCCCCCTCAAGCTTCTCACCTTCATGCAACACCGAGCGCCCAACACGCGACACCTCGTGTTTGCGCTTTTGATGTGTCGCAAAACCGGATCTTAATTCCATGCGAGTGATGAGTCGCCGTGGGCCCCGTAGCCGACCCTTCAAGATGGGTTTGGTTTAGCACAAAACCGGCCCCATTAGCTTAATTAATCTGGCCGTAATTAATCCACCTCCCTAATCGCTATTTCGTCTCGTTTAGTAGCTGTGTCGTGCTTATGACTTTCCTTTGTTTTCTTACACACATTCGGCCGTTTGATTCCCCAAGTTCGAGCTACATTGATTCATCCAACGTCACACATGTTTCTAACCACAAAATTCGTAGCACAGCCAATGCACATTCACGACACAACTTGCCATATTTCACAACATCCTGGGTTATTACATTCTTCCCCCCTAAGAGAATTTCCCCGAAATTCTGTACATATCCGTTCATACACATATTCTTTGGTATTTCTCTCTTTCATGGAGCTCTTATTCGTTCGATCCATCCTATTCTGTGCGTGTATGTTTCATACAAATTTCCTTGGGCCCTGCCCAACCGATATTCCATTCGTGCTTTCACGGAATCATCCTTTCGATTTTAATTCTTCTTTTCTATTCCGAAGTATTCTTACTTCTTTACGCGTCTCCACGTGGACGTCTTCATTCCGAATCTCATCGGTTTTCATTTTTATTTGTATTGTGATCTCTCAAACTTATCAAAACTTGGCCTCCTTATCACGGAAACCTTTTTTCTTCCTTTAGAAAGAAAGAACATAACTCAAACATTCCTTTTCGCTTACATTCCAGACTTCTGATCTGTACAAACCGCTTATTTCTATGTACATATCAACAGTAGAGTTACGTTACGAACCATTCTTCTATGCCTCTACTCCGAGTTCATCAACCAACAACGCCATTTCGTGTGTCCGGGATATCCACATATATGACATATTTCCCGTCTACGTGTACAGGGTCGTTCTTTGTGATGTTCTCCGCAATCCCAGCAATACACGGGCTCAGATTCCTCGAATACTTCCTCCTTCGAGAGTCCTATCTTTTCGGGTTCTATCTCGTCAAGTTGTATTGCCTTGTCGAGTGGCATATGGATTACAATCCATTCCGCAGTGCACAACAAATTTGGCGCATCGCTATATTTTCCAGCAAGTTCTTTTGCCAATTCCCTGATCCAAAACCAAAATAATTTCGTCATGATATATCAAACATAGATCCACCATAATCAGTCGTTATGATGCGACATCAATACACACATTTGGTATTCCTCATTCAAGAGTTTACAAAACATATTATTCCTTCCTTCTTTTATGTTAACATTATGACCACGTTTCCAATCCTCGTCGGGTTATTCTTCCAGCCGTTACTTAGGCTGATCTATGGTCCAATCACTTTCTAATCGAGATCAAATTCTCGTTTTGATTCTTAATTCTTGCACTTGTGACCATACACTCATGTATCTTCCGCTTTGTAGGCGTACGTTCCCAATCCTTTCCGTTCATACGAACGCATTAATAAACGCGTTCCCCGGATTCAAGCTCCGAGATCATTCACATATATTTTTTTCCCGTCAAAACTCGACTTTAGTTTTCATTATTCCAGCCCGTTCGGCCGATGCATTCACAAAATTCATACATTTTTCGGACCAAACTCTGAGAAAATTGACGTACCTCCATTCCGCTAGGCTTAACCTTAGCGTTTTTGGTTCAATTCCGACACACTCGATCGCATTCTTTCATACTTTCCGCCTCCCTGGCTTACATTTCCGATCAATTCCAAATCATCATACCACACCTCATACCACTTTCCATCATATTCAATTAGTATGACGATATCCTCATATAAAACGAATTAATAAGTTCGATCATACCTTTAATCTCATTCCTCGGATCGAGGTCCGAGATCACACGTACACAATCACTTCCGCTAAGATTCAATTCTTAACGTCGTCACTTATTTTCCGACCGTCTCACCCCTATCTTGGGGAAATCACTTTAGCCTTATTATCCATTATGTATCCACCTTGAGCATTTTTATAATTCGTTTCACTATCGTACCCTTCACATCCCACTCATACATGTACCTTATCATTCGTATCGTACTCATTGCTCTTGGTCTCGTAAGACCTTCATACGATTTATCACTTGTACGATCCTTTATAATTCCCGATTCTTTCTTTCCTTGTATCATCCTCGAATCCTCCCATTCGAGCTGTTACCAGGTATATTTGCCCTTGGTACTTGTGTAGCAACGATCATTTGTCCCTCAATCCGTATCGTTAGTCCTTGACTTTGACTATACCAAATCAACTTATTTTGGTCATTAGAATCACCACCGAGTCCTTATCTCCGTTTAACCTTTCTATGACTTCAACTCTTTCTCCTCACATTGAGGTTTACACTTCTTGACGTTTATTAAGATACGCCACGGTATCTCATGGTACCCGCACTCATCCCATACATTCTTCACCGTTAGTCAATCCCTCCTATTTAGGTCACGTTTCCACCTCTCATACACCTTCTTTTGAGTACTCAGACATGGTAGGGGTTATTTCTTTCCTACCCCAAAACCGATTAGTCTCGCATTGGCGACTTACTCATTTCTATCCTTCGGCATGCAACCATACAAGTGCAGTGAAGTACACACCGCTTCAAGACTTGTTTCAACCATACTTGTCTTCCCTTTTCGTGGTCCTTCGACCCCTCTCTATGTCTCATTTCGGTTCATAATGGAACAGTTTCAATTTGTTCACTTTTCATCATGCCATTACATTCATACTCATCGAGCAGAACCACTTCGGTTCATATATCGTTCCGGGTCGACACGCTTCGGTCCGACCCTCTCCTTTACACTTAATACTATCTCCCTATGGCTTAGATCACTTTGGCCATAGCCCTTTATCGGTTCACAACTTAACTTGTCATTCCTTTTCGTCTTAGTCGTGTTCGTTAGCTCATAACCGTTGAGCGGAGCCAATCCGGCTCACCCATCATTTCGGGTTTAGACACTTCATACATAAACCTTGTTATACGCATTATACTATCCTTCCTTAACTTGGACAGTATAGGTAGCAACTCTCATTGGTTCGTACCTCATTACGTCATTTTTGCCCACTTAAATCATTTTGTTAACACCATTCACCCAATCAAACCACCCCGCAATTGACCTTCCCTGGTCAGCCCCCTATGCGAGGTTGCACTTGCCCATTTGGGTTGTCCCTGCCTTCTCCAAGAAGGTAGAAACTAAGGTTCTCAATTCCTTTGGGGTACCCATCAAGGTAACCCACATTTACTCGAAGCGCCCGCTTCGCTCATGCTCGCCTCATCCGAGCATTACCCCTTGTATATCCGTTCCCCGTTCAGCATACTCGAGCTAACTCTTGTGGGGTTCTTTCTAGCCCTTTTTGCTGACCCTTTTCGCCTCCCACGAGGCAAGGATCAAGGTTTCCTAAACCTCTCTAGGGCGCCCTTCAAGGCAGCCCCACCGTTTCTCGAAGCATTCGCTTCATTATGTCCACTTTCGGGACTTGTTTCTACTCATTTTCTCATTCGCCCCGAACCATTCCTTTTCCATGCTATTCTTAGCATTTTGGACAGCCCTCTTAGGCTTCCATACTATTCCGGGAGTGAGCATGTGTGGGGAATTCCCTATATCATTCCGTTTTCCCCAACTGGGTGCACTCTCGCACCGTTATAGCGCCTTAATTCGCAACACTTTTAACTGGCCTTACCACCCTCATTTCCGTGCCTTAGCACCATTCAACTTTCATCCTGAGGTCCCAACTTCGTGGCTCAACCTCGGAGATTTTTTCACATCTCATGGCCGTTCCAACTCAGTCACATTTCAGTATCATGCCCTTAGTGCCCGAAACACTCATTCCCATCACTTCATCGTGAGGTATCAATCCCAAATCTCAATTTCCTTACAATTAAAGTCTCATTCATTTCAATTTAGGCGCACATTTGCAGCCTCAATACACACATTTCAAGTTCAATCAACCCCACTTCTAGGTGATTCCTTTACGGCACCATGCCTTTAGCGCACCAAGCGCTTGTTTCCATCACCTTCCGTGATGTTTGAACTTCAAACTTTCCCAAACCAAACACCCACTCATGTGTTCTCATACACACATAATTTGGCAATTTCGAACCCCTTTCCATTCACTTTTTCCTCAATACCAACTCATCCGAATCAACTCCGAATCAATCCAATCAATTACATACGCATGCACATGGCACAAGGTGCATTTTCAATGCAAAAATCAACTCAAATTCCACCCTTATCACTCCAAAATGATCCTAGGCTCTGATACCACTTGAAAGGTTCCTACCATTTACATTTATGCAAAAACATCTCATTTGCATTGATTTACAAAAGTTTCATTACATACATGTGAGCTACATGCTCAAATTTTTCGAAAACTAAATAAATCTTGTCCATTCACGATGCGCAGCCTAAGAACCCTTCTTAAACCTGCAAGAAACTAGAATACATTCCATTTTAAACCCCACATACACCCACAATAAACCACACGTTCCATACAAAATGTCCGAGAACCGTTTTTCCCTTTTCAAGACATCATACGCCCTGACCTTAAACCAATTCGGTTTTCAACTTATCCCAACCATTCCCATTCGTTTCTATCATTTCCCACACCTTAACCAAGGTAGGAAGATACCCTTAAAATCTCAGAACCAAACTCCAAGCACATAGCCCCTTAGGCTAGTGTAACCGTATACCCATCTCACGTTCATTCCCTCTTTGGAACATCCTGTGTACTGACTTTAAGCCCAATTCGGCTTTCACTTATTCTCAACAATTTCCATTCATTTCTACCATTTTCCATACCTTAACTAAGGTATGAATACACCCTTAAAATCTCAGATTCAAACTCCAAACGCATCATCCCGAAACTTAACACCTTTCCACGCTCGTTTCCACCGAAAACTATACCTTTCAGTCTCATTAGTAAACCTATTCGGCTTTGACCTTCCCCCGTCCAATTCAACTTGTTTCTACCACATTCCTACTCCCTTTTAAGGTGGGAATGTGGCCACAAATCCTCACATTAAAACTCCTTTCCTACAGTCCCTTATTCGGACTTGAGCATACTCATTTATCTTGCTCGTTTCCACTGAATATTACTCCGTTCAGTTTCACCTCCCATCCACCCCCGAGCATAACTTTTCCATGCTTTTCTAGCATGAGGGACAGCCCTTCCAGCTCCCATTCTAGCCTTACAATGCCGCATAATTTCCAGCCTTTAGCCGATTTAATTTCCATGGCCAAAGCCACGCGATTCCGCTCTTAGAGCGCGAGGTGGAGCGCAGCCACCGCGGGGCTCGACACTCCCCTATTCCATACTTTAACTTCACTCATTTCCAGCCCCTAAGGACCGCAATCATTCCCCTCAAGGCTCGCCCCGAGCACGGCCTTTCGGTAAGCCAACAACCACACGCATATACATACTCAAAGATAGAGGGGTTCGGGTGGCTCCCCTCCACCTTAGGGGTTCGGCCACCCTCTAACCCTCTCCAAACCACCTCCAAATCACAGCCCAACCACAGCCACAAATTTAAACAGCATGCACCACAACTAAGCTTAAAAGCGAAGGAGGGATGTAGGGGTTACCGTCCACTTGCTTCTACACACAACCGGGTGAGCTCCGCCCTTTGCCGGACCACCTCCGCTCGCGGGGGTTGCCTTTCCTTGGCCCCCAACCTTAGGCTTGACCGGCGCCTAACTCTCCTTTCTTGCGGATCCACCTTGGTGCTTCGAACTTCCTTCTTCCTCCCTTGATTCCCTTCGCCCACTCTCCTCCTTTTTCCTTATTCTTCCTAAGTCCCTTGTGTGTTTTTGTGTGTGTGTGTGTTATGTGGGGAAGGAGACGAATTCCACCCCTTTCAAGAGGGGTTCACCGCCTCATTTTCTTGATGAGGCCCCCTTCATCCTCTTCCATTAGCAACTAGGGACCAAATTACCATCCTTGGAAGCTTTTGTCCATTTCATCAACGGTGGGTATTGATTTAAGGGCCACATAGGCACCCATCCTCGGATCCCCTCTGGGCCCCCTCTGGACCCCGGCTGGGTCCCCCCTGGACCCCTGTTGGGTCCCCTCTGGACCCCCTCTGGACTCCCTCTGAGCCCCCGTTGGGTCCCCCTTGGACCCCCTCTGGACTCCCTCCGAGCCCCCGTTGTATGATCTTTCACGTTTTCTTTCCTTGCTTTTCTTCTCCGGAAGTAGGTAAGAGGATAGGAAGACGACTTTTTTTTCCTCCCTTGGCTGTCCCCTCCTTCCTTAGCTAAGAACCCCCCCCCTCAAGCTTCTCACCTTCATGCAACACCGAGCGCCCAACACGCGACACCTCGTGTTTGCGCTTTTGATGTGTCGCAAAACCGGATCTTAATTCCATGCGAGTGATGAGTCGCCGTGGGCCCCGTAGCCGACCCTTCAAGATGGGTTTGGTTTAGCACAAAACCGGCCCCATTAGCTTAATTAATCTGGCCGTAATTAATCCACCTCCCTAATCGCTATTTCGTCTCGTTTAGTAGCTGTGTCGTGCTTATGACTTTCCTTTGTTTTCTTACACACATTCGGCCGTTTGATTCCCCAAGTGCGAGCTACATTGATTCATCCAACGTCACACATGTTTCTAACCACAAAATTCGTAGCACAGCCAATGCACATTCACGACACAACTTGCCTTATTTCACAACATCCTGGGTTATTACACGTGGTACTGTGGCGTAGTGGCTGCGGGCGTCGGTGGGGCGACACAGGGGCGGTAGGCGAGGCATCCCCCCGTCCCCCCGTCGACCCCTCCCTCGCCCCTTGGCCACTAGGGGCGAAGCCCATGGTCGGAGGGATTGGAACAAAGGCCAGTGTACCCTCGTGCCGAACATGAGAACGTCTATAAAACACTATAGTGGGAGTGCTCCACGACCCCCCGGTCCCCCCTGTGGGCCCTCCGAGGGACCCCCAGCCCTGCCCCCTCCCAGGCCATCATAGATGGCTGTGGGGGTGTGCCGTGCCGGCACCGGTTGGCCTTCGAGGCGGGGGCGGGGCGGGCGGAGGGGTGGCAGGGGGCGACGCGGGGAGCATTCCCCCCGCCCCCCCGTCCGCCGCGCCCCCTGGGGGACGTTGATGCAGAAGGGGGGCCGGGCGATGCCCCTGGAGGGCATCGCGGCGTGGCTTAGGGGTCGCGAGCGTCGGCGGGGCGAGAAGGGGGCGGTCCGCGTGGCCCCCCGTCGACCCCTCCCTCGCCCCTTGGCCCCCGGACGTGACGTCCACGGGGGGAGGGATTGGGACAAAGGCCAGTGTTCCCTCGCGCCAGACCCGAGAACGTCCGTAAAACACTATAGGGGGAGGTGTAATAACCCAAGATTTTATGGTTTAAATTAATGTATATTTATGTTGAGTTTGGAAGTGGATGTGAATGAATTATATGGAGTTTATTGTAAATGGAGTATAGTCAATATGTGTGATCGAGAACGAGTTAGGTCAATAACGGAAGCCTCGGGTCTTCAAGAAAGTGACGGTTGTACAAATCAAAGTGGGGTTGTCACGAAGGAAAAGATGGCGTGAAATGAGGCCCAAAGTGGGTGATGGATTTCGTTGATCGGCCTTAGGATGGGTCGTATGAAGGTCGGTGCTGAGTAGTGGTCGTGGGCGACGGCCGCCGCCCAGGGGGCGAGGGCGGTCGACCCTGGCACGATCAGACGCTAAACGGTGAAGAGAGAGAACACCCGATCAGGGGGCGACCCTGGAGGGGCTAACGGGGATGCACCCTGGAAGTCTGATGAGCGACAGAGGCGCGACAGCCGCTGCCCCTGGCACGCCCAGACCTCAAACCGTGAAGAGAGAGAAAGACGATCAGAGATGCCTCACGGAGGGCGATGCGGAAGTCGATCAGTGGGCGATGGCCACCGACCCTGGAGCACGCCTCGAACGCCCAGTGGGCATCCTTGAGGGTCGTTTCGGCCGAAAAATGGCCCGACTCGAAATTGAAATTAGACGCCTCGGGGGTCCTAAGGAGGTCGTTAGGAGGAGTGTAGTGTGTATAAGAATTTTGAGATAGGGTCTAGATCTCGAGTTATTGGTGAGCGATGGTGGCCGCCCAAGGGGCGTCACGGATTGAGTGGGGGTCGACAGCTGCCGACCCTAGGGGCGACGGATAATCGCCCAAGGGATGCCCAGGAGATGTCCAGAGGTGACCCAAGAGGGGGTCCAGAGGGGGGTCCAGAGGGGACTCAACGAGGGCACAGAGGGGACCTAAGGGGAGTCCAGAGGGGATCCAAGGGGGGTCCCGAGGGGGTCCAGGGGGTATCCAAAAACGGGCGACCCCGCGAGCGATGGATGGGCGACCCGTGAGCGATAGGTGGGCGACGAGTGCCGACCCCCCACACGCCCCATTTAAGTTGACTAGGTCAACTTAATTATATTATTATAATAATAATTATATTAATATAATAAGGATTTGGGGAAAATATTATATAATATTAAGGGGTTGTAATGATGACTTGGAAGGGGATAAAGAAACCCCTCATTAAGAGGTGGTGGGCCCAAGGAGATCGGAATAGAGGCCATAAGAAACCCTCTTTAAAGTAGGGGCGCATAGCGGAGGATCGTTCTTTGGCCGGACACAAGGAAAACAAACCCCCACTCTCATACGAAGGGAAAAAAAAAAGGGGAAAATGTAGGGAGGGTGAAATATAAAAAAGAAACACTTAGCAGAAGAGGGATAGCAAGGGGGAGGAGCTTTGGGTCCGAAGGGGTAGGAAGAGAGAGAAAGGAGGGTGAGTTGTCGTTCGACTTAGCAAATGTGGATCCGAGGGGCGAAGAATAGTGTAAGGCGCCCCAAACTTGTAGCGACGAGGCTTATAAGGCAAAGGGGAGGCAACCTTCACGGGCTGAAGTGGTCCGGCAAAGGGCGGAGCTAACCCGGTCTGCTGTGTTGAAGCAAGTGGAAGGTAAACCCCCATCACCCCTCCCTTCGCGTTTAAGTTTAGTTGTGGTGCCATGCTGTGGTGATTTTCCCCCGTGGCTGTGGTTTGGGATGCTGATTTTGGAATGTGGTTTGGAGAGGGTTTGAGGGCTTTGGACCGTATCCACTTAAAGGTGAGGGAAAGCCCACCCGAAACCCCTCTATAGTTGTCGTAAGGATATGTGTGTACAGTGATACCGTTTGTGTGTACCAATAAGGGTTGCGCTTGGGGCGAGCCCTTGAGGGGAAAGGTTGTGGTTCCTTAGGGACTGGAAATAAATGGATTAATAAAGGTATGGAATAGGGGAGCTTTGAGGCCCGTTGGTGGCTGCGCTTCGCCTCGCGCTCTTAAGAGCGGAACCGCTGTGGCTTTGGCCATTGGAAAGTAAATCGACCAAGTGGCTGGAAATATATGAAGTTGTTGTAAGGTTCGGAATGGAATCCTATGAAAGGTCTGTCACTCATGCTAGAAAGCATGGAAAAGTATTATGCTAGGGGGTGGATGGCGAGGTGAGACTGAATGACGGTAATAATTAGTTCGAAACGAGCACAAGGATGAGTGATGAGTGCGTGTTTCAATTGTTCTCCGAATAAGGGTACCTTTTTTTTTAATAGGAAAAGTGTTTTATTAAAAAGTGAGGATTCGTGGCCAACATTCCCCACCGCCTAAATAAGGGAGTAGGGAATTTGGTAGAAACAAGTGAGAATTTGGACGGGGGAAGGTCAAAGTCGAATTGGTTTACTAATGATGAACTGAATAGGTACTTAGGTTTTCGTGTGATACATGAGCGTGGAACATGTGGTTAGAAAGGTTTCGGGGTGGACAATGCGTTTTGAGTTTGAATCTGAGATTCTTAAGTGGTTTTGTATTACATACCATATGTTTAAATAGTATGGTGAAGAAATGGTATAAGAAAAAAAATCTAATGGGAATTTGATGGGATAGGTTGAAAGCCGAATTGGTTTTGAAGTTTGGCTGTTGGTCTTGTACTGCACTAAAACGGATTGTTTGTGTTACGGTATGACTTTGACATAATGTGTGCCATCATTATTATTTGTATGTGGGGGTTAAAATGAATGTGGGAATTTTAGTTCATTGCAAGGGTGGGGGGGTTATGGAAGCTTGTTGAGCTGCACATTTTTATGTTAGTAGAGACATTTGTTATTTTTTTTAAGTTTGAGCTATGTAGCATCTTTATATATTTGTAAAGAAGCTTTTGTTAATCCGCAAATAAGAATGAGATGGGTTTGTTTTTAGCTTAAAATGTATAATGGGAGGAACCTTTCAGGGGAGGTAAACCCCTTACCATCCCTCCTTTCGCTTTTAAGCTTAGTTGTGGTGCAATGCTGTTGAGATTCGTGGCTTGTGGTTGGGCTTTAGTGATTGTGGTAAGTGGTTTTTGGATGAGGGTTAGAGGGTAGGCCTCGAACCTCTTAAAGGTGAGGGATAAAGGTCCACCCCGAACCCCTCTTATGTTGGAGTAACGGATATGTGTGTGGTCGTTTAGTGTATTACCAAAGGGCTGCGGCTTGGGGCGATGCCTTGAGGGGAAAGGTGTTTGTTGTCCTGTAGCGGAGGCTCGGGAAATAAGTGGAAATAAGGCCTATGGAAGTAGGGGAGCGTAGAGCCCCGTGGTGTGGCTGCGCTTCGCCTCGCGCTCTAAGGAGCGGAACCGCGTGGATTTTGGCCATGGACAATTAAATCAGCCAAGATAGATGGAAATTATGAGGTGTTGTAAGGTGCGGACAATGGGAAGCCTAGAAAGGCCTGTCTCTCATGCTAAAAATTAGCAATGGAATAAAGGTTTAATGCTCGGGGGTAGTAGGATGGGAGGAGGAAAACTTGAATGGAGTAATATTCAGTGGAAACGAAGTCAAGAAAATAAATGAGTGTCGCTCAAGTTCTGAATAAGGGACTGTATGTAAAGGAGTTTTGATGTGAGAATTTTGTATCGCCTTATTTCTTACCATTTGGTAGGGTAAGTAGTTACTGTGGTAGAAACAAGGTTGTAATAGAAGGTAGGATTAGGTCAAAGCCGATAATAGGACATAGTAAATGAGACGCCAGAAGGTACAAAGTTTTCGGTGGAAACGAGTGTGGAAAGATGATAAGTGTTGGGACGATGTTCGGTTGGAGTTTAAAACTGAGTTTTTTATGGTTTGTGTTTTTCTAACCTTAAATTAAGGTTGGTGGAAAATGGTAGCAATGATTGTGAAATTGATGAGAATAATGTGAAAGCCGAATTGGTGCTTAATGTCAGTATGCCGGAAGTTCCAGGGTTTGCGGAAAAAGAACAATGAGATGGGTGTAAATGGTGTTTCACTAGGCCTAAGTGGGCTATGTGCGTGGAGTTTGGTTCTGAGATCTTTTAGAAGGGTATCTTCCTACCTTAGGTAAAGGTGTGGGAGAAAGGTTAGAAAAGAATTGGCGATATTGTTGGGATTAAGGTGGAAAACCGAAATTGGTTTTAGGTTCAAGGATGTGTGAGTGTCTCAAAAAAAGGGAAAAACAGGTACTCGGACATTTTTGTAGGAAACGTGTGGTTTCTTGTGGATGTATGTGGGGTTTAAAGAAGGAATAGATTCAAATTTCTTGCAGGTAAAAGAAAGGAGGTTCTTAGGCCTGCGCCTTCATGATGATGGATCAAGACTTGTTTAGTTTTCGATAAATTGAGCTTGTAGCTCACATGCTTATTTGTACAAGAAACTTTAGTAATTCAATGGCAAATGAAATGTTTTTGGCTTAATGAAATTAAGGATATGTTCCCAGCCGATGGTTACCGTGCTTTCGGGCACTCGAACTGCATCGGTTCTAATCCGTTTCATTTGTCATCTCGCTCGCGCCCGAGCTTGTCGTTTTTTACTGCGGGCTCGATGGAGTGTGGGTTTCCTGCGTTAGTTACACGATTCGCGCTGGTACACGGAATAACGTTGTCGTCCATGTCTCGGTATCCTTGTTTCCCCTCGCTTCCTCTGCATTGGGTGATACCGTGGTTTGTCGGTGGGACATCTCGCGCTCCCCAGGCCCGGTCCTGGTCGCCCTATCCACTGGGCGTCTCCCCTGTCCGCGTCGGCTTCTCGGTTATGGTGATTCCCCAATTACTCGCCGTCGGGATCGCTCGTTGGTCGCATGCCGATCTCTACATTGTCGAAGCTTTGCTTCCGCTCTAGTGTCCGCCTGCTGCCTTCCTCGGACGTCGCGGGGCCTCACAATTTCCACTCGTCCTTGGGATTCCGTCTAGATGGTCTTAAAAGTGAATGCTACCTGGGGGATCCTGCTAGTAGTCATATAGCTTGTCTCAAACGTATTTATAAGCCATGCTTGTGTAAGTATGAACTAATTCTCGATCTGTGAAACTACGAAATGCTCACTTAATATCAGTTTATAGTTTGTTTGATGGTAACTTGCCTACGCGGATAACCATTTGTAATTCTAGTGCTAATACGGTGCAACTCAAAACCGCCGACTCTACGGAAAGCGGATGCATTTATTAGATAAAAGCGTTCGACGCGGGTTCGGCCCGTAGCTTTGACGAATCTTGTAATTACTCGACGGATCGCTATGGCCATTGTGTCCGGCGAACGCAATTTCTTCTCAAAATTCTGTCCTAATCCACTGTTCGAGATGGTTGGATAGTGGCCTAATGTTACATGCCTGAAGGCATGGTCGGTTGTAAGGCATCCGCGTTTCGTGGAAAGCGCTCAATGATCAAACGTGCGTGGAGGAGGACACGAACAATCATGACATGTCGCAATAGTGGTGTTGTCCATGAAGGGGCACGACTGTTTCTGAAGGACTTATTTCTTGTGGGAAAGAAGGTGGGGCCTGTAATGTAGACCCGAAATTTTACACCCTTGAAATTAATGTATATATGATGATGTTTGCAGGATCGCATATTGAGATAATGAATACAGTATGTTTGCAGTATGTATAATGTATATCTCGATAGTGTATTGAACGGTTTTGACAATGTGATGAATCTAATGATGGATGCCTTGGCCTCTGCCCGCAAAAATTGAGGTATGTGAATTAAAGCGGGGTTGTCGCTGAAGGGTCGTAGAGGATGAAAAGACGAGATGCCCGAATGTACGGGCTGTACAATATTATAGGTTCGTCTTATAGATTGAAACACAAAAGGAGGGGCTCGGAGAAAGTAGGTTCGGGTAAGGGTTACAAACGGACAGCCGTCCTCGGGCCATCCAAAGGGTGATGGATAGACGACCCCGGGCAAGTGTGAGGACAGAGGAGGATCAACCCCCATATCGCCCAGGGGGCGAGGGGAGATCGACCCTCGCATTGCCCAAGGGGCGACAGCTTGCGACGGATGAGCGTGTCCGTGTCGGTCCAAGGGACAATGGACAGACATACCAAAGGGATATCCCGGGGGCGACCCTTGAGCGCCGAGTGACAATGCGTGAGTATTATATGGATGATAGCAACGGGGGCTCAGAGGGAGTCCAGAGGGGGTCCAGAGGGGACCCAGCGGGGGCTCGGAGGGAGCCCAGAGGGGGTCCAGAGGGGACCCAACGGGGGTCCAGAGGGGGCCCAGAGGGGGTCCAGAGGGGACCCAACGGGGGCTCGGAGGGAGCCCAGAGGGGGTCCAGAGGGGACCCAACGGGGGTCCAGAGGGGGCCCAGAGGGGGTCCAGAGGGGATCCGAGGATGGGCACTTATGAGGCCCTTGAATCAATACCCACCGTTGATGAAATGGACAAAAGCTTCCAAGGATGAATTGTGGCCATGGGATCAAGTTGACTAGTCAACCAAATATATTATTTAAATAATGATGTGGGGAGTCCAAAATAGAATGATGGTAATTTGGTCCCTAGTTGCTAATGGAAGATGATGAGGGGCCTCATGATGAATTTGAGGTGGTGAATCCCTCTGGAAAGGTGGGGGAATATAATACACACATCACACACACAAAAGGACTTAGAAAGAAAAAGGAAGAAGGGGGAGTTCGGCGAAGAGGAAGAAGAAGAGGAAAGGAAGGCGATTCGATTCACCAAAGTGGATCCGAGAACAAGAAGGATTAGGCCGCCGAGCTTGTGAAAGGCTAAGGGCCGAAGGGAGGCTACCTTCGCGGGCTGAAGTGGTGCGGCGAAGGGCGGAGCTCACCGACTTGTGTCGAGGTGCAACCGGCCGGTAACCCCCACATCCCTCCTTCGCTTTTAAGCTTAGTTGTGGTGCATGCTGTCTAAATTCGTGGCTGTGGTTGGGCTGAGAATTGGAAGTGGTTTGGAGAGGGTTAGAGGGTGGCTGAACCCTTAAAGGTGAGGGAAGCCACCCGAACCCCTCTATGTTTGAGTATGTGTATGCGTTTGGTTGTTGGGCTTACCGAAAAGGCTACGCTTGGGGCGAGCCTTGAGGGGAATGATTGCGGTCCTTAGGGGCTGGAAATGAGTGAAGTTAAGATATGGAATAGGGGAGCGTTGAACCCCGTGGTGGCTGCGCTCCACCTCGCGCTCTAAGAGCGGAATCGCGTGGCTTTAGCCATGGAAATCAAATCGGTAAGGGCTGGAAATTATGCGGGTTGTAAGGCCGGAATGGAAACCTAGAAGGGCTGTCCCTCGTGCTAGAAAAGCACGGAAAAGTTATGCTCGGGGGTGGATGGGAGGTGAGACCGAATGGAGTGACATTCGGTTGAAACGGGCAAGGAATGATATGTATGACTAGAAAAGGGGTTGATTGAATTTGAAATGTGTGTATTGAGGCTGCAAATATGCGCCTAAATTGGAATGAACGAGATGTATGACTAAATGTTTGAATGTTGATTTGATAGGGAAATGACGGATGAAGGAGTGCCCATAGCGGTACGTGAGCTCATCGAAGTGGAACATTCTCTTCCAGGGAAGAGGAAGACATACCTTATGGGACAGTATCGGAAGATGGATCCTCCAAGATTTAAGGGGGACGAAGTGCCTGAGTTGGCGGAAGATTTTATCAATGATGTGGAGAAGATCTACGACTCCTTGGTGTGTACACCCGAGAAGAAATTGTGCCTAATCGAATACTCGCTTCAAAGAGGAGCGGAAGCTTGGTGGAAGGCAAGTAAGGGGAGTGCCAAGATGGGCCAAAGTGAGGATGCTTAGACAATGTTCAAGACGGCATTCCTGGATAAGTACTTGCCATTTTCTTGTCGGACGGATAAGGCATTGGGAGTTTGCTCAACTGAGCCAAGAAAATATGTCCGGTAGATGAGTATGAGACAAGGTATACAGTTCTATCTCACTACGGACCTGCCATGGACAAGTTGAGTCGGGCAAGGAAATTTCGACTTGGGGTTGGATCCCCATATTAGGATGCAAGTGTCCACGCTTTGTTTGACTACTTATGAGGAAGTGTACAAGAGGGCACAGAATGCGGAAATGTCATGGAAGGCAGTGAAGGAGAAGGAGGAAGCTGAAAGGGCAAAGAGAAGGGTGGAGGCGGAATGCCTCCCTCTAAGAGGTTTAGGCCGAGTGGATCCTTCTCGGGTCAGAGAGGATTTGTGTCACGACCTCCGTGTCCTCCTATGCCTATGAGGGAGCTTTAACCGAGGGGGAAGCCAAGGCTCAAGGATGAGTGGCCCTCCCACTTGTCCTCGATGCAACAAACAACATTTTGGGTTCTCATGTATAACCAATGAGCCCTTGTGCTACCAATGCGGGAAACCGGGCCACTTGAGGAGGAATTGCCCTCAAAGCGGTGGAGAGGTGAGCAGCCGAAGGATAAGCATGAGTGCTCCCAGAGGAAGAGGGTGGCATGAGACTTGGTCCGACAGTGACGGCCTCCAAAGGATCGGTGAGCGGACCAGTGGATAATGCTAGGCTGAATGCGCTTACTGAGGATGAGGCGAATGCCTCACGAGGAGTGATCTCAGGTACGGTTCAACTTCAAGGTGAATTACTACATGCATTGTTTGATACTGGTGCAAACGCATTCGTTTGTGGCGCAAAGGTGTGTGGAATTGCATGAATGGTCGGTTGAGAAACTTGAGAAACGGATGCATGTGGTGTTACCTTCGGGAAATGAATTAGAGGTAGAGGAAGCATGTCACACATGTAAGCTGATGATTGCGGGATTGAGTTTTGTGATTAATCTCAGCGTGCTTCAGATAAGTGACTTTGATGTGATATTGGGCATGGATTGGTTGGCTTCGAGCCATTCCCAAGTGGATTGCGAATCGAAGCGACTTTTGATCACGGACGCAGAAGGGAAGTCCCGTGGGTACATAGGCCATGGAGGATACGGCAGAATTTCGATGGTATCTGCAGTACGAAAGTACAGATGGATGAGGACAGGACATGAAGTGTATCTTGCGTTGGTGCTAAACAAAGAATCTGAAATTTCGAAGTTGGAGCAAATAGATGTGGTAAGAGACTTCGCGGATGTATTTCCGGAAGAGCTACCAGGATTACCACCGCTGAGGCGTGATGTAGAGTTCGAGATCGACCTACTTCCCGGGGACAGCTCCTATGTTCACGTGCTCCATATCGAATGAGTCTAGTGTGAGTTAAAAGAATTGAAAGCACAATTGCAAGAAACTTGTAGAAAAGAAGTATGTAAGTCCTAGTGTAAGCCCGTGGGGCGCACCAGTACATTGTTTGTATGGAAGAAAAGACGGGTGATGGTAGTATGAGATTGTGTATAGACTTTTCGTTTGTTTGAACCAAAAAACGATTAAGGAATCGTTATCCTCTACCTCGTATAGACGGCTTGTTTTGACCAATTACAAGGATTAGTTGAGTATTCGGAAAATAGATCTCCGGTCGGGATATTATCAGATTGGCGTGAGGAGAAGTGGATATTCCAAAGACCGCGTGTTCAGAACACGTTATGGGCATTATGAATTCAGTGAGTAATGCCGTTTTGGATTGACAAATGCGCCAGCGGTTTTTATGGGATTAATGGAACCAAGTGTTTCTTGAGCACGTACTTGGATCACTTGGTAGTGGTATTCATAGATGATATCCTCGTAATTTCCAAGAGTAGGAGTTGGGGAAGAACATAAAGAACACTTAGAGATCGTTGTTGAGGATATTGAGAGAAAACAAATTGTAATGCCAAATTAAGTAAGTGTGAATTTTGGCTTGAGAAAGTAGCATTCCTTGGCCATGTGATATCGGCCACAGGAGTGGAAGTGGATCCTTCGAAGATTGAGGCAATAAAGAGAGTGGGCCACGTCGCAAAGATGGTGTGTCAGAAGTTCGAAAGTTTCTTGGGATTGGCAGGTTATTATCGAAGATTCTGTGGAAGGATATTCGACAATCATAGCTCCATTAAGAAACTCTTGAGGAAAGAGGTCAAAGATGAGGTTGGTCAGATAAATGTGAAATGAACTTTGAAGAACTGAAGAAGAGATTGACCAGCGCACCGATTTCTGACGTTACGGACGGGAACGGGTGGTTTTGGTATTACTGTGAGGCTTCGGCACAAGGTCCTTGTTGGGAGGAGTGTTAATGCAAAATGAGAAAGGTTGTAGCGTATGCTTCGTGGTCAATTAAGGAAGCATGAGGAAAACTACCCTACGCTCATGATTTGGGAATTAGATGCAGTGGTGTATGTGTTGAAATTTGTGGAGACATTACTTGTATGGAGAGAAAATTCGAGATTTACACTGATCAATAAAAGTTTTAGTATTTGTTTACTCAACAAGAGTTGAATATGAGAACAGCGCCGATGGATTGAATTATTAAGGGGAATATGATTGTACAATTATGTTACCATCCTAGAAGGGCTAATGTAGTGGGCCAGATGCATTGAGCAGAAAACACGTAACTCCTCATGTACTTGATTGTAGAAGAATCGAGGATGATCGACCAAATGAGCAATTGGGACATTCGTTTGGAAGAATCAGAGGGAATTCTATATGTAGCCAGGGGAACAAGTGGAACCGGAAGTTGATTGGAATGTTTTGAGACGCCCCAAGTTCATTGATGAGTAATTGAATGATTGTACGAGAAGGGCTTGGGGGGGGGGGGACGGCCACCATAATGAAACGGTTCGGAGTTAACGGCTGATGGATTGCTAAAATTCCATGGAAAAATTTGTTATTCCGGAGGAAGACGGAAGTAGAGAAACAAAGGCTTTTGGATGCGGCACATAAGACAGGCCCCATTTATTTTTTATTTTTAAAAAAAAATAGGGTTGTACATCCAGGAATACCGATATATGTACCGAAATTTGAGACCATTTTTATTGGTGGCCTAGGATGAAAAGAGAAGTCATCTAGATATGTGAATCGGTGGCACCATTTGCCAGATGGTAAAGATTGAACATCAAAAGCCGGGGGAATTGTTGGAAGCCTCTGCCTGTACTTCGACATGGAAGTGGGAGGATATTTGCAATGGACTTTGTGAACGAAATTACCCAAGGTGTGGTCGTAATATGGATTCGATATGGGGTGGTTGTGGATAGGTTAACGGAAGTCAGCCCACTTATTCCCAATAAAGATATAAATTTTAGACTCTAGATGCCTTGGCAAAAATTTATATTCGAGAAGTGATAAGTTATCATGGAGTGCCTCACACTATTACTTCAGACAGAGGGACCCATGGTTTACCTCGAAAATTGTGGAGAAAGTTCCTCCAAGGAGCTTTGGACACAAAGCTGCAGATGAGCACTAGCTTTTCATCCACAAACGGATGGGCAAACGGAACGGACAATACAAACGTTGGCAAGGAATGTTGAGGGCATGTGTATTGGAAATGGAAGAGTAGTTGGGTAGACCACTTTCCATTGATTGAATTTACGTATAACAACAGCTATCATGTAGCATTGGGAATGGCCCCGTTCTGAGGCCTTGTTTGGGTGGAGTTGGTCGATCTCCTTTGTGTTTGGATGGAACAGGGTAGAGAAAGTATTTGATGGTCCGGAGCTTATCAAGGAAACCTCGGAAGTATTTGAGATAGTTTGAGAGAGAATGAGAACGGCTCAAAGCCGATAGAAAAAAGCTATGCGGATCAACGAAGGAGACCCTTGGAATTTGGAGTCGGAGATAAAGTATTTATTAAGCTCTCCCCCTTGAAAGTCGATGTTCCGGATGGGCAAGGCTCACAAGTTGTGATGTCCGTGGTATATAGGTCCGTAATGAGATAATTGAAAGAGTAGGGAAATTGGCGTATCGAATAAAACTTTACCTCCGGAAATTGTCGCACTTGCCATGATGTTTTTCATGTGTCAATGTTGAGAAAGTATGAGCCAGATCGAGAGACAAGGTGTGGAAACGACCGCTACAACGGAGAATTGAGAATTTGAGTGTGACCATGGTACCGGCAAGAGTAATCGGGGCACAAGGATGCTGGGGAACGACTCGAGGGAAGAAAACGCAATCTGGTTTTGGTGTTTTATGGAAAGGAGATGGAATGGAAGATCAATCTTGGGGAACTAGAAGAACGTGATGGAAGGAGTTGTTTCCATCTCTTTTTGAGTAAAAATTAATTTCGGGGACGAAATTCCTTAAGGGGGGAAGATTGTAATGACCCGGAAATTTTACATCTCTTGAAATTAATGTATATATCGATGGAGTTTGGAGGATGTTTGATAATGACTTAAGTAGTTTTTGGTATGAATGATGTATATCTAAGTGGTCATTGAACGTTTAGTTAGATATGTGACGAACTAATGATTGGATGCCTTGGCTGCCCAAAAATGTAAGGTATGTGAATTAAAGTGGCGGTTGTCTCGAAGGGTTAGAGGATGAATGACAAATCCCCGAAATAAGTGGGCGTTACAATATTAAGGTTCGTACTTAGATTGAATCCTAGGTGGGTCGGAGTAGGTCGGGTAAGGGTCTAACGGCCACCGAACCCGGGGGCGATTGCCATCGACCCCCTAACATGCCCCAAAGGGTGATGGATAGACGACCCCGGGCAAGTGTGAGAGAGACAGAGGAGGATCGACCCCCATATCGACCAGGGGGCGAAGGGAGTTCGACCCTCGCATTGCCCAAGGGGCGACAGCTTGCGACGGAAATGAGCGTGGTCAGTGTCGCCCAAGGGACAATGGACAGACGTACCATAGGTATATCCCGGGGGCGACCCTTGAGCGACGAAGTGACAATGCGAGAGCATTATATGGATGATAGCTATGGGGCCTCAGGAGGGAGTCCAGGAGGGGGTCCAGAGGGGACCCAACGGGGGTCCAGAGGGGGCCCAGAGGGGGTCCAGAGGGGATCAGAGGATGGGCACTTATGAGGCCTTTGAACCAATGCCCACCGTTGATGACATGGGACAAAAAGCTTCCAATGATGAATTGTGCCTATGGGATCAAATTTGACTAGTCTAAACTAAAACTAACATTATTTAAATACGATGTTGTGGGCAGTCCAAAATATTAGATATGATGGTTAACAATTTGGTCCCTAGTTGCTAATGGAAGATTGATGAGGGGTCCCCTCATGATGAATTTGAGGCGGGTGAATCCGCTCTTGAAAGGTGGGGAAGGACATTCGGTCCTCTTTCCCCCACATAAACACACCTACACACACACAAAGGACTTAGAAAGAAAAAGGAAGAAGGGGGAGTTCGGCGAAGAGGAAGAAGAAGAGGAAAGGAAGGCGAGTCGATTCACCAAAGTGGATCCGAGAACAAGAAGGATTAGACGCCGAGCTTGTGAAAGGCTAAGGACCGAAGGGAGGCTACCTTCGTGGGCTGAAGTGGTGCGGCGAAGGGCGGAGCACACCGACTTGTGTCGAGGTGCAACCGGCCGGTAACCCCTACATCCCTCCTCCGCTTTTAAGCTTAGTTGTGGTGCATGCTGTTTAAATTCGTGGCTGTGGTTGGGCTGTGAATTGGAAGTGGTTTGGAGAGGGTTAGAGGGTGGACGAACCCTTAAAGGTGAGGGAAGCCACTCGAACCCCTCTATGTTTGAGTATGTATATGCGTGTGGTTGTTGGCTTACCAAAAGACTGCACTTGGGGCGAGCCTTGAGGGGAATGATTGCGGTCCTTAGGGGCTGGAAATGAGTGAAGTTAAAGTATGGAATAGGGGAGCGTTGAGCCCCGTGGTGGCTGCGCTCCACCTCGCGCTCTAAGAGCGGAATCGCGTGGCTTTGGCCATGGAAATCAAATCGGCTAAGGGATGGAAATTATGCGGCGTTGTAAGGCCAGAACGGAAGCCTAGAAGGGCTGTCCCTCGTGCTAGAAAAGCACGGAAAAGTTATGCTCGGGGGTGGATGGGAGGTGAGACCGAATGGGGTGACATTCGGTTGAAACGGGCAAGAATAATGAGTGTTACTTGAGCTCAAATGAGGGGCTGTAGGAAATGAGTTATAACGTGAAAATTTGTGGCCACATTCCCACCTTGAAAGGGAGTAGGAATGTGGTAGAAACAAGTGGAAAAGGATGGGGGAAGGTCAAAGCCGAATTGGTTTATCATTGGGATGTACAGAAAACGAAAAATGGCCGAATGATGATTAGACGGGTATATGGTTTCACTAGCCTAAGGGGAAATGCACTTGGAGTTTGGTTTTGAGATTTTAAGGGTGTCTTTCTACCTTATCTAAGAGGTTGAAAATGGTAGACATGAATGGAAATTGATGAGGAAAGGTGAAGGCCGAATGAGTTGAAAACTGATGACTATGTTGCACAAAAAAATGGTTATTTGAGTACGGTTAGCTTTTTATTGTGTGTGCCGTCCTTGTGGTTGTTTGTGGGGGGTTAAAATGAAATGAATTCTAGTTTCTTTGCTGGTAGTAGAAGTGTGTTTTGGGCTGCGGATCTTGCAAGAAGAGACATTAACTAGATTTCAAAAAGTTTGAGCTTGTAGCTCTCATACATGTAACGAATATTTTGCTAATCAATTTAAATGTAATGTTTTTGCATAAATCAAATTGTTTCAATCCTTTCAGAGCCCCCTTCCCGAAAAGAGGGACCTCAAGGGGGACTAAGGGGGCAGTTGCGTTGGCACCCCATGAAGTCATATACCCCTTCGTGTAACGTTGTAATGTTTGATGAAAAGCCACGACCCCCTATAAGAAGGCTTGTAAAAGGGCGTTGGCATGTAAACTTT
>JARUPY010000133.1:0-101662 GCA_029817715.1 Melastoma dodecandrum
CAAATGATAAAATACTGTAAGTTTTTAGTATATCTAAAAAAAAATAACCGTCTCTCATCAGATCTATTCTAAAAGAATATTGCTATTCATTTCAGTTGCTTGCAACTTGTCATTTTGCCTGGAATAATTTTTTTGATAATGGTGTTTATAAGGCGCGCGAGATGATTGGATGGACTTCAGCTCAATGTTCCCGTGGAACGCTGACTCGTAGGATAGAAATTTCATGCGCATTAAGTGGAACATTTTCATGATTGTTATCTTGCATGTCTTATTCTGTTTGTCCACAAACAACCCCGTGCTTTTTCGTCCATTTATTGAGGAAGGAGAACTCTATATAATTGGAATTTGGAAGATCATTTTAGACAGTGAAGATTCATTTTCTATTGTCCGCTTAAATTTTTTTCATCTAATTTCCTTATATTGTTTAGGCTGATAATTGCCATCCCAGAAGTAGAGTGATAGCCGAGTGAATAGTCAAAGGTGTCTTATGATTAGTATAGATATAGTCTTTAAATAAAAAGTCGTGCAAGGTTCTTTATCAATCGTTTTTGTGTCACAATTTCTCTTGGCACAGAGAGCATGAAGGTTCTTGAACGGGAACACGTGAGGCTACGAGCCCTTCATCATCAACATCAGAATCCTCCTCACAAACAGTCAAGGCAGAAGCAACCATGCTTACAAGTATCCTGCGTAGTCCCAAACAAAGACCTCGAAATGCAATTTGGAAATCTTTCTTTGAAGCACAAATAGCCCAGTTTCTGGCCAGGACAGTGTGAGTGGGCCATTGCACACATGACCACAAACCCCTCAATTCCTGATAGTTGCTGCCATCCATGCATTCCTCCTGCCGAATAATCCTAATTCGGAAATAAACTTCATAGGCTCAGAGTGCTTTCGTCTCCCTCTGCGCTGTCCTTTCTCTTGTCCTATTGACCGGATTAGATTACTTCAGAGCACCTGGTAGTCATGGTCGACTGGCCACAGATATAATCCCGAGGTGGTGACACGGATGATTGGATTACAGAGTTCACCTTAATCTTTCCAGGGCTGTCTGATCCTATCTTTGCAGAATAGGTGATTAGGCCTCTTTAGGCACTGTAACAGTAGACCGCCTCATTGAGCTGTCCTAAATGTGCATTATTTTAGAGCTGTGTAGTGAGAAAGATCTTGGTTGTCAGTATGCGTAAGGGGAAACCTTCTCATAGCTTTTCTGGCTTTGAGAGCCCGGAATATGCTGGCTCCTCATGGAATGAGAATGATATTTAATCATTGACAAAGCTCTCATCAAATTGGTCTATGTTGATTTGGTGCTGTTATTGCTGTGACCGTCTCCTGTACACACTTTACTTAACTGGCAATGCCATGGAGCTAACAGAATTTATTAGGTGATGATATATCTTACGTTTACAATATCCTTCCAAAATCCTCGGTAAGGCGTGAAGCTGTTCCGGCTCTATGTGACAAGCTTGATGACCGTATACTTACATATACAGACCTTGTCTTGTATGATGGACGAGCTTCTGTCCAAAACTTTCAGCTGGGTGACGTTGTCTCTTTCTTTATGTTTTAACGTGTGCCTCTTGGCTTGCTCTCAGCAGAATCAGTAACCACCTTTTTGCTACTTTATAGCTTGAGCTTTTGGTCTTCGAATCAAACCGGCTACTTTGATTACTTTCAGGGGTAATGACCTGGGATGCTACAACTTATTGCTTGTTTTGGATGGATGCACTCCTTGGAGCTGGGATTTTGTGTTGTACCCTCGTCCGGATTGGATTGTCTAGCGTTTTTAACATGTAGTGAGTCACTACTGAATACAGGGAGGTAAATTGTTTGCAGTTGACTAGGGTCAGCAAATATTGAAGGGATAGAGCATCCTCCGTTGCTCAATCTAATCCTCATTTTTTTTTTATGGGTCCAAAATAATTCAAAGAGTCAGTGGGCTCTGTTTTTTTTTCTTTCTTGTTTGGTATAGTTAGTTATGTTGAAACCTTGCCTTGTTGGTGGCAGGACAGACAGACAGACAGACAACCAGGAAAAGGCAACAAATTTTTAGAGAGGAACGTGTGGGATTTGCTGGACAAATGGGGACCTAATGTTTCCATTATTATTAAAGTTGATAAAGCAAAGTAGATAGATGATGATGAATGATGATTGATGTTTGGGTTGTGGGGTCCCTGGAATCTTTTTTTTTCTTTTCCTCATATCATAATGGTTCATGAGTCTGGGTTGTTGTTTGCATGTTCAACAAACCAGGAGGCATGGTGGACTCACCATCACCACCACCACCCATTCCCACTGCCATGGTTTCATGGGGAAAAGGCGATGAACGCCCGCCCCCCCCTCCCCCCAAAATCCCATCACTCAAGCAGCTGGCGATGTGGTGGGGTGAAATGGGAGTTGTGGTCAATGTTGGGGGGGGGGGGGGGGGGGAAGCGGTTGATCCATATGTTCCATGTTACACCACCTTCTGTGTGTGTGGGCGGGGAAGTTTTGGTAATAAGAAGCAAATTTACCCAATTGGAAATGAACTATTTTTAGAAAAGTGAGGTGTGTTGTCCTGGCATGTGTGTCATGATAAGTGTGACGATCATATCATGAATCGGCGTAATAATAATAATTCAATATATACAGGTCATATGGATCCTTTGGTACACTGAAAATCTCTTTATACGGAGACACGTGTCGCGTGCCCATATAAACCAAGGGAAGCATCTCTCTCTCTCTCTACACACGTTTACAATACACAATGAATTTAGGGAGGGCATTCCCCCCCCCCTACGGGATTTTTGATTTGATTGATTCGATGTTTACGTTTACCTGCCCCCAAAAGCTTTCTCCTGTTAATCTCTGCATCCAAAAGATCCTTTTTTTCAAACTCCTATCCACTTAACGGTGACGCCGTACTCGGGGCATTTACGTCATTTCATCCTCGGGAGGGACTGCGGAGGGAATAACAGTCGGGGCAAAAAGCGGTGGTGATTGCCGTAGTGACGTGATCCCCCCCAAATTCTCTCTTCCCATTTTCTTTTTCTTAATTCACAGACTCAGTACCGCCCCCGCGCCCTCCTCTCCCTCCTCTCCTTCTAGAGACTTTCCTCCTCCCTCCTCTCCAAAATCTCAATCCCCGAGTCCCAAACCCCCCCCCCCCCCCCCGGCTCCCCTCTCCCTGATTCTTCTCCTCCCCTCGCCTTGGCATCTTACGATCGTCCACACGTCCTCCTTTGTTTTCCTGTTCTTGTTACTGTGGTGATGATGGAGGACCCGGACAAGAAGAGAGCCGCCGGTATAGCCATTGATATCCCCGCGAATGCGACGGCGATGATCCTTCCTCCTACTCGTGGCACCTCCCAGGATCCCCCCGGAGGCTACCGGAGCACGTCTCCGCAAGAGTATTAAAGCAGGTCTCCTAGTACCCGCAGAGGGACATTCGAGGGCCAGGCTTCGGGACGCTCCGACCTTCGTCGTCAGGTCCCTTGGTTCTTTGTCTGTCCATCGACGCTCCTTTTTCCGGACGTTTCTTTTCGAGACGGGTCCTTCCTTTGCGTTTCTTGTGGAGTTTAGTTTTGTTCCCCCCCCCTTTTCGTTTTTCTCTTTCACTAGCAAATAAATGAGAGGAATTATAATTTTGACGAGGCGTGGCGTGCTTTCCTTGGCACAGTACGTTTGTTGGGTGACCCTTCATGGTTTAAAACCGCTGTTATTTTCTTTGTCTTCTGAATCCCACGCCACTTCACTACGTACCTCGAGAGTTAGTTTCGGTGCGATTGGATTTCGCATGATGCAAAATAAACTTCCCTTTTACGGTGATTTCATTATTTCTCTTTCCTTTTTCCTAAAAAAATGTTTTTCCTTCAAACGAAAGCCTTGTTTAATAACCTGTTCTTCGTCCCCCCCGACCCCAATCTTTGTGTATCCCGCCGAGTTGCCTTGTCTTGTTAATCGATTAAATCTCGATTTGATTTTTCGACTTGCTCCATGTCATTGATGGGGCAGGTGGCCTGTCAATTATGAGTGTTATATGTTGTGGTTGGAAATATAGATTTTGAATTTCGATGAATTTGATTGGTGGACATTTTCTTTCTTCTGTTAGCGCTTTTGTCTTTGTGCGGTAACATGTGGAGTTGTCTCAAACGTGCTTGGACACATTACTGAAAGGAAATCCCCTTCCTTGCGCAGCAATTATTCTATGAAAGGCTGTTCATGAGCAAGGCGCGCCTGAAGCAAAGAAGCCCGCTTGAGATCTTCATCACAGGACGAAAGACCTCGTCCAGGCGTCTTGAAGCGAAGCTTATTGGCTCAACAGCAGAAGAGGTGAAATTCCTTTTGTTCTTTTCTCGGGTTGAATTGGAGTATAGTACAAGGTATGTTTAGTTTTCTATGCTGGAGTAAAGTTGATTACATATTAATTTGGGTGTTCGAATTCCCTGGTACTTTTCTAAATATATTGTACGAGCAGAAAGTATGATTCCTGTTCCATTGCAACTCAAAAAAATTTTTGGTATACAAGATGCTGCTCTCAGGAAGTTTACTTTTAGAGTAATCCTTTTTGTGTATCTTTTGCTGGTAAACTGGAAGAGTTTAAGAAATTTTTCCACTTGGCTTGGAATGGATTTTTAGGTTTTACTTGACTTTATAGTCCCTCTCCTCTCCCCACCTCCGCTGACAAAAAAAAATTGAAAAGAATGATGAAGAAGAAGAAGGATAAAACACTAACTTGGTTCGAATTAATCAGATTTCTTGTGACTCACAATGATCTTTGAAAGATTTGATGGTTGCTCGCCCAATTACTATTTCTGTCGCGAGTGAAATTAAAAAGATTTTTTTTGGCTTTTTAATTTTCAATTTTTTGTTGCGTGGTAAGCATAAATAGATGCCAAAGTTATCTGAAACAGAACTAGTATGTTATGTATGAACCTCAGATACTTGGGAAAACTCTCATATGCAAGTGGACATAGCAGATTGAAGCATTCTAGCATATGCACAGACTGCGGCTAGCGAAACTGGATGAGTTGAGGCAGGCTGCAAAAACTGGACTGGAGATGCGCCTTGAAAAAGGATCATAGAGAGAAATTGGGGACAAAAGTAGAGACATGAAATCGTCCTAGGCACAACTGAATAGGTTGCTCTCTTCTTGAGGCCCTCCGAAAAATTAAGAAGAGCGGACTCTGAGGGAAAGGTCATCAGCAGTTGATGATTCGCGAGGGTGGCAAAGGAAAGCAAGTACAAGGAACATGTGCATGCTCGAATAAACCAGAAGCGTGCAGCTGGTCGGAGAAAAAACGACTGAAAGTTGTTAGAGGCAGAGGAGGAAGAGAGCTAGTGCAAGGACATTGTCAAGTCCTTCGTGTGGCTGAACTCAATCTCATCACAGAGCCGAACCAGCGTGAAATTTGAAAGGAAAAGGATTCAGGAGTCAGCTTGAATATAAACTGCTAAGGGTATGCCTGTTTTTTGTGCGAAATTTGACATAATAGTCTTTTTAGGTTTGCCACATTGCAAAATTTTGCCTTTTCTTCTTCATGGCCCATTAGTTTTTGACGGCGCTGTTGATTTATAATCAGTCAAAAAGAAAAAGGGCAGAATTCTTAAGGCAGAGAGTAAGACAGATGAAGCTCTAGCTCTCCTTGTCTGAATAAGTGAATGATCAAACAAGAGACCTATCTTTCCAGGAAGCTTTGCAAGGAGTGTGATTACAAATCAATGCCTCAGTATATTGATACTGTCGATTAATTAAGCGGGAAAATTGTAAATCATGTATTCATTTCCACTTCCAATTTTTGTATATATGTGACAAGCTTTTAAGCGCTTTTGGTTTAGATTGCTGGAGGAGCATCTTGAAAATCAAAAGGAACTACATTTGACACTTGGCAAAAGCGTTCAAGTCTCTTGGAATTAATGAGAAAAGTGTGATGGTGATGACCGTTTTAGCAGCACGCGATTCTCAATCGAATCATCGGGAGTGCTGCTAACAGTGAAGGCCTTACTCCGATCCGCTTTGAGAGTCGTGTGAGAGCCTCTTGGGCCAGTGCTGTTACCAAGCAGTTCATTTAGTTTGGATAACATAGATCACCTTCTGAAAAGAGTGGCTACACCCAGAAAAGCTACTAGGACTCCAGTCAGGTAGCAAAGAGCGGAAGAGGGGGGGTACTAGCAGAAGAGGTTGCTAGAGTAGGCGGAGGCATGTCTAGATATCATGTAAGAATAGTTCTTTGTGCTTACATGAATACATGGGCCATCCAGATGCAGTAACTCAGTGGTCAAGGGGGAACGCGAGGGTTGCCCTTGCAACATCAGACTAAGGACTTTATTCGAAGAATATAGAGCTGTTTGATTAGGATAATTCCTGGACAGCACCTGTGAAGATTTCAGAAGTAGAGTTAGACACAGCAAAGTCAATCGCTGCCACTTTTCACTTCTCAACTTTCAGCTTTTTTGATAGAGCTTGCGGATGTGCTTACCTGAATAACTTTTGTAGTATGGAATGGTTAAAGGATGCCCAAGTTACTGCGAGAGATGATTTGGTAAAAGCTGGCTTGTCAGCTTGAGCATGATCAATGATCCCAGACCTGTAAGCTAACCTGCTTGTAATAAGTGAGGGGGATACTGGCTCTCTTACACATGACCATGAAGGCTATTCAGAAAGAAACAGGTTATCGGCTCCTGTTTGACGACATTTTAGTTTTCCATGAACGTCAATGGATAACATGCATTGAAAGTATAAGACTTCCATGAAATCTATTATCCCTGGGTGTTCGTTAGGCTAAGAGGATTATATAAATTTTTCAATTTGAGAGCAAGCGTGGATTTAAACTTATGTTGACGATTGTGGTGATGCATTCCTTCTTTTATTTAGGTAGCAGAGGATCAGAAACTTTTGAGGAAAAGGTTACACTCCACCTTAGTGGTGGACGTTGCTGGGGCTTGAGCGTATCGAAAGTGCCCTCTATCAAGACAAGGATCAAAAGTATTATTCAAGCAAAAAGAGAATGGAAAGTCCATCATAGCTCACCTACCAGTAAATTCTTTTCATCTCCAAGGTTCTTCAACCCGGACAGAATCGGTCCTGCTAATCCTCTGTCATGGCCAAAAATGCGGAGAAGCCTAGTCGTATGGTAGTTCTGGTCCTTGTTTAAGGAAGATCGTTGTCTCCTTTGCCTAATGAGTTTGGCTCCTTGGTCGTTCAATCCTGAATAGAGCAGATTCTGCCGATTCCTTGATCACTGAGGAATGAAGTTATTGTAAATGGGATCCTTCATGATCCTCATTTTACTCAGTACTCATCCGAGGATATTCCGGATAGCAACAAAGGACACTGATAGATCTATCAAGGTCAGTCCGGAGGATCATTCTTAATCGCCTTACTTGCATCTCACATCAAACTTCAAACCATGTTTTCTTTAATCAGGAAGCTTCAATCTAACTCAGATAGTAATTGTCACTTCTCTATGAGATTTCTTAGATTTGCATGGTGTTGAGAGTATTTGCTTGTCCTGTTTTTTGATGTGGGATGCTTGATGTGATGGGCTTTAGCTTCATTTTCTGCATCCATCATATACATTGTAATTTGCTGTTATTAAGGGGGGGGGGGGGGGGGGGGGGGTATGAGAATATGGACTCGGAAATTCTAGGAGTTGTCTATTTATATTCCCTTTTCTTATTGTGCAGGAGAACGTAGACAAAACCATGGAAAGAGAGCATTCTGGGATGGTGTAATTGAGTCCATGGAAGGGGAGGAACCACCAGTATGATCGGGTTATTGAGTTGATGAAAGAGGTGAGAGACGAGCTTTGTAACAATAAGCCCGCTGAAAGCTGGAAAGAGGGGATAAATGGAGCTAATTGATGTCGACCTTCTCTCATCAGGTATTATAGAATTTGAAATTGGCGTGGAAACTTACTGGTTGGAGATCCTCTTACGCTTAAAAAGGAAGGGAGATTTCCTTACGTGATGCTCTAATGTGGATCAGTGTTGAAGTCTGGGAGTCTGGATGATAATTATTTGACACAGGATATTGGAGTTCTGTGCTGGTTACCTTGCAAGAAGCTTTCTATCTCCAGCAAGTGAAGCTAAACGTGCAAGAGTAGCCATTCAGCAATTACTGGAGAGAACTTGTCGAGATCTGTACAGCAGCAGATGCAAGAATACAATTGGCACAATGCTGTTTGCTATGGCGAGGGGGTCTGCGTTTTGTTTTAGAAGAGATTCAGGTGTCCCATTCACTCGGACTTAGGACAAGTCGTACATGTGATCCATGATGGTTGATTACCACCTTTTCTGAGTTTCTAAATGATCTAAGAGAAAACCTCTTTTTCTTCTGTTAGGCCCTCAAGTTGGAGATTAGCAAAGCACGGATTCAGCTTATAATTCCAATGCTCAAGGGGGGAAGCTGGCTTTGATTACCTGAGGACTGCTTTTGCTAAATCGTTGCGGGCCTCCTGCTGATGCAATTGAGACGGTTGCCCCTGTAACGGTTGGAATGGTTGGTCGACCTCCTAAAATCTGGCATTAGACCAGGGAATGGAATGAGGCATGCTTCTTCCATCTCGTCGTTGATGTTTTAAATAAGGCCAGGAGGGTGATTTCTGTTCTCATGGAAGTATTCCTTCCAATCTCACGAACGGGTGGAAACTTTGTGGTCAACTCTAAAACGAGTGAAAATCTCGAGTGGAAGCATCTTCTGAGTACTTCCGCAGGTCTTGTGCCACATCTTTTTTCATTGTGAGTTGAGGGATTTAAACCAATTCTGATGATTTGTTTCTTGGCATGCAGGTAGTCAATGTGACCGTGTGTAAGGGGGAGAGAGGGTCGATTCTGACTGCAATGGATTGGTCTCTTGAAGATGGTGTATAGAGTAATCGGCTTTTTGAACGCAGGATACTTTGCCAGAAACTTTTTGTCCCTCAATCTCCACAGGCTCTAGATCTATCCAGGCTCAAATGCAGAAGATTGTCGTCATCGCAACAAGGTGACTAAATTTCTCACTGTTCACAGGGGCGAAAGAATCTGATTGGGTATCTTGATTTAAAAAAATGTCTAGTTGACAAGATTTTGTTTTTAATGTTCGATTCTGTTGGGAAACTGCAGGCATCTCTTATCTGCCGTCAAATTCTTTCTGAGGCAGAGAGCGAGTGGTCCACCAGCACAGCAGATATGGAGGGCATTCATCTCTGTCAGGGTGCATCCAGAGCCTTGTAGGGGGGAACCTTCTGGACAAAGTCCAAGATGGTTTGGCCATAGATGAAGATTGTGGAAGCGCTGAGCGACTTTCCCTAGAACACGGTGGAGGCAGTGGACCCCGAGAGTCGCCAGTCCAGGCAGCTCATCATGGCCAGGATGCTGGCCAAGAGCCTGCAGGCGGGGAGACCCCCGTATTCGAGAGGGTCTTCACATGCCGTGTTAACAACTGGCAGCTGAAGGGCGATCATCCTTCGGTGGATTGAGTCCGGCCACCAAAAAAACTGGCCGAGATTGGTGCTCCGGCCAATAGGGAGGCGGTCATGCTGACGGAGAGGGTAGAGGAAGCGGCTCGAGGTGGGTGGCCGTTGCTGCTGCTGTGTTCTGCTCGCGATTCATGAACCATTGGTACGCACTCTTATTATTCTGGACGGTGTGCTGCGTGAATAAGGGTTTTGGAGTAAATGATTTACGTAAAGTATATGGAGAATAAAGTGTTGTAAGATATGTTGGGGGGTTTGTCATTAAGGTTGTCGCATGTCGATAGTCCGCCGGGAAGGCGGCTGCTGTGTATGTTTGTGTATATATATACATTATTGAATATATTGGATCTCATTTGACAACTGAGTACGTAATAATAAAAACGATTGAAAGTTTTGTACAGGTTTGATTTAATCTCGTTGGATCCTAATCTGTCCTAAAATTATTTTCCTAACCTAACTCAAGTCCAAGTCCAGTTTATAAATATATTGGGCTCGTGTTGATGTTTTCAAACCATGGGGGTTTGTTGACTGGCGTTTTGGGCTCCCTAAGACCGGTCTAGTTTGATTTGTGCAATTTCCTTTTCCATATAAATAATATTTTAATTAATAAAAACTTGCTGCTTTGATTTCGATTATTACTGAATTTTTCAGGTGATACCAAACAGGTCTTTAATTTCTTAATGTCTTCGTGGTCCTTCCAAGTTATTTTTTTTCCGGATTTATATACTCTTGCTTAGGAATGGAATGCGGTGAATTATAAAAAAAAAAAAGACTGCTTTTTGACATCAACTCAATTATTTAAGTTGTTTGTATAGAAAAATTAGATCAGTGATTTTCTTTGTAGAAGCAATTTTCTTTGTGATAGATTATAGAATTCTGCCATGAGAAAAAAGATAATACATAATTGAGTATGTGATGTATTTCAAAAGACATTATCATGAAAATTTGAAGAATATTTAGACTTTATGATTACCATTATCTTATATCTCAAATTTAAAAAAATACACATAATAAGTTATAAAAAAATTTAATTTCGTACTATTCTTACATTCATAATCTATTTTATGATTTTTTAAAATTCGTTGAATTCGAATACTATTAATTTTTTTTTTGGTAGAAAGGGGAATTTATAGATGCATAGAGTTAGTAGTGTCCACACTGAATTAATATTATATTGAGTTGATATTGTTGCATTAGATTTTTGTGAGCCTTAAGTAAAGCATTAGCTTGCCGCAAAAATTAAGATTAGGTATTTATGATATTTTTATTTTAGTGTTATAGTCTAAGGTTTTAATTTTTCCATAAGTTAACAGATAAGTTTTGGCCCACATTTACTTTGGTAACTAAAACCAATTTTATATTGATAAATTTTTAATAATTGTAAGCTTCAAAAACAGACACGAAATCCTGTAGTTGTAAATGAAAATTTCTCATCTTTCTATCATTTCTTCAAGTTGGGGCACCAAAATAAACTAAATATCTAAAAACCGATAAGAAGTTATTTTTCCTAAGGCCTGTTGAATAAGAAAACCGTGGATGTATGTAAGGATCCTACGAAAAAACCTTTTTTAACTTACCGTTTTCGGTCCCTCTTCCGTCTATAAATCGTACAAACAACTTTTTTTTTTTCTTTTTGGGCCAAATGAACAAAAATGAGCCCTGCGCCCCTTCTCTTTATTCCTTACAATTCCGCCTTGGATTCGAGCATCACTCGTATGACACGTCGTATGTCCTCCTCGAGATCAATGGGAGGTAGCGCTGATAATCTAACTCCAGTTCTCTTTCTCGAGATCAATGGAGTAGCCTGAGAATCTAAATCATCCTCCCGCAGTTTCAGGATCCATTGTCACAGTGAATTTCTCCTCAAGGTCAGGGGGACGTAAGATGCTGCTCTCTGCCAACCTGGTGCACTGTCCGGGATCAACAGAAGTTGCGGGCCGCGGTTTCTGTCGGGCTGGGTTCCATCACCGATGATGTTTCCGAGGTGAACTGTCTGGCCTCTGTGTCTAGGCCAGTCCACTCTGAGAACGATTCTCCTTGCCAACAGCCACTGCCCCAACGAGTCCAAGGGACAGAGGTGGGTGAAAGATTGAAGAGTAAATAATTTCTAACCCCCGACAAATAAATGACAATAAATCAATGGTGATTGTAGGAAAAAAAGTAACCTGAAGCTTGGGTTCTTTCGTCATCCGGGTTGTTGCCAAAGGTCAATGGTCCTTTGCCATTTGTTTTAGTGGCGGTGCCACAACTGGATTCACACCAACAGCCATTCTTGGGGTAGAGAAAAGATCGGTACAGGTGTGCTTGAGGCATAATTAGGAAGGTCCTGAAACATCGAGATGTGTTATGGATCACCTCTGTCTTAAGGATGATACTGCTTGAACGAATTTCTATCACTTATAATGACATCGGTAAACCAGTCATGTGAATACCAACCTGATCTAGATTGGACACCCGACTGTTTGGATCCTTGCTCAGAGATTCATTAAAAGACTCTAAAGTTATCTCCCTTGCAGCAGTCCTGCCGGAAAAACTTCACCAAATCCACCACATACAAGCCGCCACCTGCACATGGATATCATCAGTTAATTCAAGGATAAATTTCCACAAGCCTTTCAATGTCAAACAGGCAATCTCTCAAGTTGACAAACCTAATGTGATATGGGCATTCCACGCAATTGTTCTTTCCATAAAACCCTGGAAAAGTGGGTCGGCAATAAGATAAAGATTCAGATCATTCATAATACATCCTTGATCAAAAATTGATTTTTTTTTTCCAATATTAACCGGGTAGATGGGAAAAGTCGCCATGAATTCTTGCTTACATGTCTCCAGAACCGATATCCATTCCATCTCCTTGTTATTGTCACAAAAGGGAGTGTAAGCAAGAGGAGGCCTTCCTTTCAAATCCCATAATCGTACAATTCTCCCATGTCAGCTCGCACGTATTTGATCTGCATCAACGAATATAACCTGTGCACAAAATATGGGTTGAGGACAACAGATACAAAATTCAGTAAATTAACAAGTGAATTAAGCTTGGAATAAAATGTACTAAAGTTATGGAATAAAGTCAACACGTACCTTTTTTTTTGTCCAGATGAGAGTGGAAAAGATTAACATCATGGAATAAGATTTTAATATGCCCAAATAAATCCTTTGCTTTTCTTTTTGCTGTGTAATCCACCGATGGCCACTTGTAAGTGATTGGATGAGTTCGTAACGTGATAAGCCATACTCTCGTGCCATATGTGGTATCACACATCCTAAGAAATTTGAGTTGAAATTATATGAATCATGTTATCGATAAAGAATTTTTTACGAACTCATCATGTATTCAGTCATGGTAGTAAAACAAACCTTGAACGGAGGGGATAGATAATTCTTTATGAACCAAAAATTTTAACTAGGCGTCGTTGGGTGTTCTTTACGACACTTATAATCATAATACTTCAGCGAAAGCGTTCGTATCTGTACAACAGTTGCCCACACAAATTGTTAGGCATGTCGTTAGAATAATCCAAATGAAGAAAAACGGAAAAAACTAGAAACAAATGGCTTATCTTTTTCCTCTTTTACTAGTTATGACAAGTTTTACGGTAGGAAGAAAAGAAAACGGGGGAGAGTAATAATGGAATGGTCTCCTCATCATTAATGCAGCTGTTTTACAGTGGGTGGAAGTAAAACCAACAAGTTAAAAAAAATGAAGCTACTGGAGAGGAGCTAGAAGGTGGAGCTTACTAGGTGTCCCTGAGGCAGTAGAAAAATATGGATTATTGTATGTTCCTTCCATGTCGTTCTACCCCTTAGCGAAATGCTGCGGGAGAAAATGATAGGCAACAAAAGTTCTTTTCGATGTCGTTATTTTATTCGGGTCTTGGTGGCGCGTGAAACAGGACGTTTCTATCGGGAATTCTACATTCAGAGGCACAAACCAGTCCAGGAGAAGTTACGCGCGACCCCAGGACACCTCGGCAGCTATATGCAATACCAGTGACAGACACCAAGGTCAACAGAAAAGTAATTACTAGGCTCCAACCCCCACTCAATCGCGAGAAAAAGCTAAAGATTGATGATAAGTTATTAAACCCCCTACTGCTCTCTTCTCATCTACTCAGTTGGTGAATTAGGATCTTTACTTTAACAGAAAATACAGTTTTTTTACATATTTAAAAAGAAGAAGACTGATGAATTGATGCTAATACAAAAAATAGAAAACAAAATCCGAGTACTTAAGCCTCGGACAAAATCTTCATTTTTTTGGTAATTATCTCCAAATTCATTTTTTTTTTGGCTCCTTAACAAATGCACGTCACTGGAATGACGAAAGTCTAAGGGAACTTGTTGTGCATTAAAATTTCCACCAAAAAAAACCATTTGCTTGTTGAAAATGCTGTATTGAAAGAAAGGTCAATGGTGATTGGGGAACTCCACTGCTTTTAGGAAGGTTGCGTTTTGGACTGACTCGCTGTACACCGACTAGATCATAGATGCCCACCTTAATAAGGTAAGAATTCCAGCTATTCTGGTCTGCCCTGAGAGAACAATCGCTCATTAAAAAAAAAAGAAAAACACAGTCCAGGCTTCAAACGGGCCAATGCCAAAGAAAAAGATAGAAAACTTGACCTTTTCCTCTTGATTGATCATTGTCATTAGTGGAAGCTAACAAGCTTTCATGTTTTCCCTTTTTCCTTTCTTTTTGCAGAACTTCAAGAATAGACCACCTTTCCGTCGGAGATCATTTATAGTGATACGTTTTGAAGGAGGAGCCCACTCTCACTTGCAGACCCATTAGTTTTCCATCAAATGATAGAGTTCTGAACTTCTACCAGGGGCTAGTTGCAGATACCATACCCCAGGAGAAACTTTCATCTGCCAATAACCCAAATTGCCATAACAAGGGTTATCAACCAGACTGAGGTTTGCTCTTAGTTCCCAAGAATCAGCTTGAAGAGGCCTTCCGTGGGGGATCATGGTTCCTTCTCAGAACAGTGGACCTAAGCAAGACAGAGCGTAAAAAACCAACATGCCCAGGGCTCTTCTTCATACATGCAAATCTCCATTACTAAATTACTAACATGTCTGTAGGACAAGAGACTACGAGCTCTAAAGATCAGCTTGAAGCGTTCTAGTTTCCCCAAGATTCTCAAAGCAAGATATTGTCACAAATTCATGGCTGTACGTCTCAAATTCAAATTCACAAATTATATTGATGGCATAATATACAACGGTTCTTGAAGGAAAAAATCTAGGAAGCAAGCCATACCTTAAGCTGCATATATGAAGAAGAAGACGACAAAGTGAAGAAGAAGAAGAGAAGAATGCATACACAGCAATAAGCAGGCTCAACTAGCCATGGTTCAGGGACAGTCAAGATTTCATGGTGAGTGTTTTTGACAATAGGCATATTTGCAAAGAATGCTCCTAGGGCCGTTGGATCGGAGTGATCAAATGATGCTATAATCATCCTTGTGAGATTATAAATAAATTTTAAAGTAATTCTGGAATTCAACAAAGAAAAGGTGAGCTTTAAACGAGATGGACAAATTGGCAACGTACCAATGTTGGTGCCCACAAATCTGTAATAGTTTCTTGAGAGGAAGTATCGACAAAGAGGAGCTCTGCAATATATAGCCGGATATTTTTACTGAGCTCAGCAAATGACAACTAACAACACCAGAGAGGTAATAAGAGTCTTTCCCTTATTGAATTAAGAAATTCCAACTGGATGCTTCCCATCCTATATAGAAACGATTAATGAAATAACCAATTCATTCTATATCTCCAATACATTTAAGAATCTCAGGGCTAAAGGTAAAGAACCACCAACCCACAAGCTCACCCTCAGACATCCAAATAATCCAAAAATACAATTCACATTTCCTAAAAATTTCCAGTGGACTAGTAACTCTCCACAAGATTCATGGAGGAAGATCACATGAAAAAAGCTCCAATTGTTGATGTGAAATATTTTCCAGATCAAAAATTAATTGTTTTTAACAACTTGACAGCAAACCTGGACAGAAAGATAGTTATTATTTCTGGCTAGGAAACAGCCATTTAATAACACATAAGCCCCTCATTGTCAGACAGCTAAAATGTTCAAGAAATAGTAGATATTTTTCAGTTTTATTCAGGATTTTTAATTTAAAATTATGCAACATGTAACGTCTCAAAAAGTCACCATAGGTAAAGACAGATGTTAGTCATTTAGTTTTCTTTTGAAATTAACAAAGATTACATTATCTATTTTTGTGGGCTTCTTAAAGGCAATCCCTTTTGCTCTATATAATATAATTAGGCAGAATTCCAACATTACAAGGGAGGTATCATTCCAAGGGTAAACAGATAGGCATTCTGAAGGTTTAAGGTTAAATATGCTGAAAAGACTATGAGCTCAGTTATTAAAAAATTCCAAAGTTTGCAATAGTTTTTATGGGAAAAGATAATGGCGATTCATCGTGCTTACTGTAGGATTCGAAAACGATTCTCATAGTTGGCCATAACATGCTTCTGTAAGATATGAAGAAGCAGAAGCAAGCTTCTTTGTCCCCAATGAGACTCAGTGGATCAATCACCACATCAAACATGAAGACTAGAATTTTTCATCACCTAAAGTAACAGAACTGAGCAAACAAGCCCGAATCAGCATCGGTTTTGGAAAAAGATTTGAAGCGAAAGTTAAAATGATATTAATGTTTTGCTATGAAAATCCAAAGAGGAAAACATCAGAAACTGTAAGGAAAATGGGAAACATATAGCCTTACAGCAATTTCTAAAAATGGACAGTCCTTACCTGTACTGAGCATTCCTGAATCTCAAAAAGCAGTGCCTTTCAGTACTTCTTTCTCTCTTCAGCCATAGCAGATGATGAGACCATGATAACATCACTTATGAAATTTTGCTGTAAAAAGAAAGCCAATACGCAGTTCTTTACACACACAGATAGCCTTTACAGAGCAGAAGCAATTTAGGTGGAAAACAGTCACAAAGCATTTTTCTTAGCGAAGGAAAACCCTTCAGCTAACCTAGTCAGCATGTCCGTGTCTATATTTTGCCAATCAGCCAGCTTTCAAATTACGTCCAATAACATGCCTTAATTCGTTGGTTGATGAAACTCAACTGACTCAAAGAAGTACGCAATCGTCACCTGTGAAACTGGCATTAGCAAGGAGGGAACAACACCTGCCAAGAGAATAACATACACCAAAGCAATGATTAATCATCATTATACAAAGCATCAAGGATGCAGTGAATAGTTAGCATTTTGGTTGGCACTACCTAAAAGAAGCTATCTTCAGCGAATCAATAAAAATAATCAGCAAACAACCATGTACTATGTACTCCCACAAAAAACGAAAAATCCTGATTTGTCTTTTGTATTCTTGAAAGGACTGTCCTAAAGAAGTCATTCATAACTTATTCCATAGAATACCCTGAGGTAAACAGATTGCCTTCTATTTTTCTTCAGTCTCAAGAACAATAAAAACAGAAAAAAACACAATTTTTCCAAGTTTACACTTCTTTACCGCTGAACTCAATGGTGTAACAAACCGAATGCCTAAATCTAATTCATCTCCATATTTCTTACCAAAAAAAAGTTACACTTCTTTCTACGTGTTTCCATTACCCATTCTTGTTTAGCTCAGCCGTTTACAGATGAACATGGAAGAGGGACTCGTACTTTTAGACCAGCCATTTTATGCTCGTTTAGATTCGAATAGATTTTTAAAAAAATCCATAAAAAACGATGTGGCACAGGATCCCACTATTAGCCAGACTCCCACACGGAAAACATGGAGACGTAATTTCCGGCTCCCTTTTTCCATTCAGTTTTTCAGGTTCCAACATATTGACATTTACACTCTGTGAAAACAGTTTACTAGACATACCCTTCCATTAGTAATGACCACATTGGCAATTGATCTAGACGCCCAGCATCCTGTGCAAAAATTGTGCAACCTGTGAATAAAGGAAACAAGTTAACCTACTTGAAAAGTATGGCGTTCGCCTCTGGAAAAAAACGAATCAACAGAAGACATTGTGAGTTGTAACCGACACAAGCCATAACAAGTGTGGAAAGAGCCGGTGAAAATAATTGTGCATCTTGTTAAATAAGGGAACTATAAAGTTAACCTATTTTGAAAGCATTGTCATGCCATTTGAATAAATCGAAGAACACATCACACAATGACTAAATGACGAGATAAAAAACATCTGCGTTTTTATTTCCTTTTTGCCAGCAAAACACACATAACTGCAACCATAAAATTAACGCCCCGGGGGGGAGTTGGAGAAGAGGCGAACTGCTCTTGTCTTTGTAACCAAGTTAATTTCAGTACAGGATTTTATTGCCGCAGTATAAAAAGTTTAATTCTCCAAAAGTGAAGACTTGTACATGGAAGAAAATCACGTGTGTGAACCAGAATAAAGGTTATAAACTATAGGCAATATAAGTGATTGCCCACATTACATTTACCCAACTTGTTCTCGATATAAATCTCAATGGAAGATCCAGGAAAAATGGATTTTGAAAGCTTATTTGCTGGTATTGTAGGTTTTCAGTCCGCTAGCTCATAAACCTTTGTTCATTTAAACTGTTTTGAATGCTTTCGTACAGATACAGAGGAACCAAAGGCTAACTTCTGCTCATGAAACAAACAAAGGTTTATCTAGACAATTATCAAAATCCCTTTCTTTATGGCTGCAAGGTGGAAAAATTTTCAAATAATTAGTGCAATTAATTTGGATTCACATTTGAGTGTAGCAGAGTTTATAACAGGCTAAGTTTCATCACAAGAAATTAACTAACCTATAAGATGAAAACAGCGGATTCAAAAAACTTTTGGTAAAGACTAGAGTAGGATAAAGTCGACCATTCTGACTAGTGCTTAAATAGCACCTCCCAACCGAGCCAATTTTGACCCTTGAAATTCCTGCATCGAAAAATGAGGAAAATACGTAATACAACAAGAACATTTTGATGATGATAGGAGTAAGTGTATAAAGTAATAATAATGCGACGTGTGTTTTAGAAAACTTTCTTTTCTGTTTACATAACAAGGAATACCAGAAATTTTAGTCCTTCACGGTAGCAGCAATTTTATCCCTTTCTCTGACATGATATCAACAGCAAGAAGATGAGTAAACCGGCTTCAAATCTATCAACCCCTGGTAAATTCATAATGAAAAGCAGGCAATGTTACAAATACGAAGTCACGAAATAACCTCAGAGTGGTAGACACATTCCCATAACTTACTTTCAGGTGAATGCAGGTAAATTTTTTGAGAATCCTCATTTAAGCACCGAAAATCCCTTCCCTCAGCTGAAGCAGAGGAGGGGAAACCAAATCTCACTTTGTGTCTTGCTTGTCAGCAATAATCTACATCAACACAGTGGTGAAAGAACTTTCAGAAACATAAACAAGATATGCATAAAAACGTCTTTGGATCATGTGGGACTTACTCCCGCTGTGGTTTATAGCGGCTAACTCCATTTTTTCTGTCAAGAACTTATTCTAGACACATTTGAGTGAGGAACTAATGTGTCCATAATAGACTTTGTTCCTGTATTTTTGGAAAGTTCGTCCGTTCATTCTGCATTCAGTAGAGCCTCCTGCGAAACAAAAATTTCGCTTTATAAGTTATCCACTGCATAAGCAATAGCAACACGCGCGTAACTGGCGTTGCGCCACCTTATTCCCCAAAAAAAAAAGCAGCTGAGGATGCCCAAAGGGTCCTAGAAGGACATCAATAAGAAACATCTTCAAAACAAAAGGAAAATGAAATTAGCATCTCACCGATTAAACATTGAAAATAAAAACAAAGTATCTTGCACAACTGAAAGAGGGCAAATTTTATAACAATACACAAATGTCATCAAACCATAAACACACGAGTACTGTTTCCAGAAGGAATACGATTGGAAATTTATCGCATGCCCTACCAAAGATAAGGGGAAAGGAATCAATAAAATCATCACCGCATCATCATCGGTTGGTAACTACTACTTATCGAACAACCTAATGAGAAATTCAACGTTGAAACTGAAACCTATGTTTTTAAAGAAGTACCTCATTAGCTTCTAACACAAGCCCGTTCATTAAAAGATGACATCCCCCATTGCCGACCGAAAGCCCCAATTTATCAAACAAATATTGGAGCTTTCTTGAGCTGTTAATTTGAAACTCTGGATCCCTCTCCAACTTTAATAGTATATCCTGTGGGCGGAGTTTTTTGTACTTTGGTCTAATATGATTGGTGCCATCAGGCACAAGCGAAAGTAATCAGGGAAAGCTCATCAAAAGCTTCAAAAGGCACATAAAAGATTAAGATGTCCATGGAAACTTACAGCACTGTATCCACAAAAGCTCCTTCAACATGATGCGCCTCAAGTGCATCATCCCGAATCATGCAGAACTCAATCACGATAAATTCATATTCACCTTTAGTGCAAACCAGGTTATTTTATGTTTGGAAAGCTTATTTTCACTCAAGGCATCACATATCATTGCTGCAACACTGGAGAAGTGAAAAATAGGTTATAAAAAGCATTATTCAGGCAGCGGAGAGTAATGAACTGAACCCCAAGAGCTAATCATATTGTGGTATGACCGACAAAGTTATTCTTTGATTGTCAATGCGTTACTGGTCTAGTCAAATTGTTCAAACCCAGGTAGAACAGCAATTGGAAGTGGAAAAGTTCACATCCATGTTAATAGGGTTTTTGCACTAGAAATATTTTAACGCGCACAGATGATCTAACTTCAAGGATAGATATGAGTCATAATACAAACAAAAAGTGTGGACTCTGTTTAAAAACAGCTTCATATAGACTAACCAACAACGTAGGGTTCAAAGAAAAATGCAATAAACATCAACAATGTAGCCTGCGATATTGCGAAGCATAGCATTACTAAAAAATTGGAAAGCGTGATTGCGGTTCCGTGGTTTTCCTTTGACATATAAAAAAGAGGCGTGTATGATCTGAAAAGGAAAACACAAAATACACCAAGTGAGAGCAGAGATCAACAATTAAATAAAAGTAGAAGCAAAGTGTAAAAGGAAAAACCAAAAGGGGACAGGTCTCCATTATTTTCCAGAATCCTATATCAGTATTCTTTACAATCCTCTCAATGAAGTCCATATAGTAAGTAAACGAATAATCACCAAATCTCATGGGAAGGTCATTCTGGTAAAGGGGAGACATAATCATGTCCAATTCGTCTGCAATAATTACTCCGAAAGAAGCAATGTTCAAACATCCAGTATAATCAGAAGCAGGTGAGTCTGATTTGACGAGAGATGGACAGAATGGAAGTTGACGAGAAAAACATGCCTCAGTTACAACAAATCGAGATCCAGGATCAAGGAGCAGTAAACCGGCATGAAGAAGATTATTTGCGAATGTAACGCAGTTGGTCCAGCGAAGAGAACGGGCATCATAATCTACATAGGGGGGGAAAATGTTAAATTTTAAATATAGGTTATTCAGCTAACTTTATCTATTGGTCCACATCAAACAAGATCAAAACATCCTTCATAACACCAATGAAATGACAGACATCATATTAAGGTTGCTCCGCCAACGCCCTGGTTACCTAGCATCTTCCTCCAGGGTAATTAAAGATAGGTGGACATGACCTCTGAGCGGCAAGTCAATGCTGGGAGTGGCACTAGATTCTGAGGTGGGTGCATACTGCGTCTCAAAAGTTTTCCTTATTGCGTGCTTCGTGGTATCTAGCGGAGCACAGAATCACAAATGCAATCATTACAACCGTTATTTCCAGACTGAACCTTGAACTAACCGAATGAGAATAATAGTTCTCTAACAAAGATTCCCGAAAAACCACAGCTTCTTTATCCAATGAATCAAGGAACAGAATGTTAAAAGAGCAAGTCACAATCAATGACCTTGTTCCCCATCTCAACCTGATAAAAAACAACCCGGAAAGAAGCCGAGATATCGGAGAGGAAAGAACTTTTCAACCCATCAGAAGATTCTACCACATGCATGGGATCAATTTAGATGCACTCATCTTCACAAATTTGTATTCCACCTATTTGATAAGTAAATCATTGTTGACAAAAACGTCACAAACGGTAGAACGTTCAGTCCTCCCTTTAAAAGGAAGGCAGTATTGCACCAACTCTAATTGTTACTTAAGAATTCCTTTAAAAAATGTCTATTTTTTAGTGTTAGTCTAGTAAACGTGCAACCAGATGAAATGATCCAAGGGATGATAACGTTTGTGTTACTTTCATCAGTACCCAAGGGAAAAATGAGCAACATATATACTGATTAAGCCAACAAAATAAAACTTCATATTGCATTGTAGAAGCTAATCAACAGGAACAAATTACCTTCAATTCTTGCAAATTGATCTGCTATAAGATTAAATCTTGGTTGTACAAGATCAATTAATCTGCAAAAAAAAAATACCCCTCCCATGATATTTACTGAAGAGATGAATATAACTATAGCAGACAAGTGGACCTCCTCAAAAAAAAAAATTGAGAAAGCTAAAATTATGTTGGAAAATCAAAAATTAACAATCAATTCTAACAAAAAGATACAATTCTTAAATATCACAAAGATCTAATATCTCATGCTGTAAGTCAGTCCACACAGAACAACACTAGTTCTATCTAACCCAGAACACGCCCCCATCCTTTTTCCCACTATACAAATTCCACCGCAGGCACTGTCTTCAGCCATAATGCTCATTGTAAGTCATGTACCTCCCGGTACTTGTTCAAGTAAATCATATTTGAAGAACTGACAAATAGAACCAAACTGCGTCAAATGGCATATGTCCTTAAATGATGTTAGATTAATAAACATTTCTGTTCTGTTGACTTGTTCAAATAAAAAAATGTAGGTTGAAAGAGTTGAGAGTGAAAACTCAACTAACATCCAGTTTAATCAGGGAGTCCCGAGAAACAAATAATCATGGATAAACATTACGCAATAAAGGGAAAAAAAAAAAACCAAACCAAAAAGACAAAGGCATTGATCCATTCGTCAAAACATTGTGTATCAGGCATGAATTATGGATATACACTTAAGTAGGGACGGGCGAGAATAATAACAAATGCCGATATCAAGATGATTTTTCTCTCAAGGAGTTTGGAAATAAGATGCACAAGCTCACAGTACAGATGGGATACTGCACTGTCAGCAAAGAGAGGAAGAACAACTGGTGCAGTATCCTCACGTAAAGCACTACTCACTACTTGCAGGGGGCTATCTCTTTAAATAATTGAAAAATATACAGGTTGCTCTTAATGCATGTTCAAGGTTTCTTAGATCAAAAGGAAATAAGGATGCTGAAAAGGGTAGCTAAAAACGGCTTTTTATCAGTGGGAGGAAAACCATAACACCCCTTTTGTTTCCCCGCATATTTTGTTTCGGACCAATTTACCTTGAGATCCTTCCAATGTCCCAGAAATGACCTTCCCTTATTTCTAACCAAAAAGGAAATAGGAGAAATTAAATGCGAAGACCTGGTTCCAATGCCTTACTGAAACAAGGTTCCATAACTTCAAACATTATATCAAGGCAACCCATTTGAGAAGCCAAGATCAAGAATTTCCCCGGTGGAAAATTCATGGCCGACTGATTAGCAAGTATCTCTTCTTTTGACCGACCTCATTGGAGCTGTAAGTTAAAAGGGTAAACAGGCAACGGGCCTTCAAAAATTCAAAGTGAAAACCAACACAGATATACAGTGCCAAGAAATATTAATCTTAGGTTAACGCAAATGTAACCATTTTTCCTTAAAAATGGGAGTAATTCCTTCATCCCGTGACAAAGAAGAAACGACACTAGGAAAATTCTGACTGATTGTCAAGCAAGGAATTGTAAAAGGATCGAAAGCACTGAACTATTCTCTTGCACTGTCTGATGCCCCAAATCTGTTCAAGAAAACTAACATCAGGAAAACATATGCTGCCCTTTCTGAGAACAAAAACAATCTTGCCTATGGGTTTTACCTTTTAGCTCACCCCAAACAATCAAGGCTACTCTGAGGATAGTTAGATGAAAGCCTATAATCCCTAAAAAGCCATGATATTCAATTCAGATGAGCCAGCTCAAGGACTTTCGTGTCCTACAAGGAAAAACATATACCTTTAAATAATTTTCAAGAATCGCCATATTCCCATTATAATTAGAAGAGTTCAGATCTTTACACATGGTAAGCTGACGACAAAAAAAAAAAACATGAAGACCAAATACCAACAAAAAAAGAATCATACTCTTTATCCCAACACCCACATTTTTCCCTTCTCCCCCAACCACCCCAACTACTAACAGAGAAGACGATCCAGAATTGAGAAGTAGGCATGCGTACCAAAACAAATTCATTATTCTACAAGAAACTGAGTGCAGTGCCTCGCAGAACCCAAAAAATATGTGCTGAATCACAGTTTCAATTAATCTGTCAAAATTCCTAATCAGAAAAGATGTGTAAACAGACCAGGATCTTGGCGGAAAAAAAATGGAATCCCACACATCAAGACTAAGATCTTGCTGTTCCGAAAGGTCCCTCTAAAGTTATGGTTCCTGAACATTACTAAAACGTTTTAAGATAACAACAGAAGAGAGTAGGATAAGTATGCATACAAGTAAATTCACAATAAAAACCAAAAAACTGATTTTTATTGGAAACACACTTTAAACAGACTGCAGCCAAAATTGACACAAAAAACCAATGGCTTAAGATATGAGAATCATTAAACATACTGTCTTTCTTAAAAAGTTAATATTCAAATTTCTAACCAGAAACCTTCAAAAACACATCATTAATGATTAAAAAGAAATTATAAAGTTTGAAAACATTAGCAACTTGCACTAATGGCAGTGGTTATCCCTAGCCAATCAATGAGGTGGAAAATAAGTTTTTATTTTGTTCTGAAATCCCCGCTAACAGATCAGCTATTGAGCATCCCCCCAAGCACACAAAATCAGCTAGCTCTTGGGTTATTTACCTAGGGGTGGAACCAACAAAACGCCTGGGGAGACTAATGCAAATCTAAATTTGTTCCTTGATATGGCTGTTTTCGGTTAGCGATATAAGTGAGAGATGTACAAAAGTATGTGGAACAGAAAGCATGTGGTAAAATGATAAGTATACTTCATTAAGGGATAAGGAATAGTTTCAAATTTTTCTAATTTAACAATCCTCATTGTGACTTGTGTAGGTATCTTTTTGGCTTAAGCCTAAAGCATCAACCGTAATGGTGAAATTTGAACAAATAAACCAGTTGAGTCCATGAAAAACAATACCCAAACTCCGACCTCTTAAGATCACGGTTAGATGCATCAAATATATGGATGCCAAGTTTGTTCAAGGAAAAGGCATATATCCCCAAGTTTAACAAGAAAATCGTAAGAAGTAGAACTGGCTAATAAAACTCAGGCCATATCATCCCAGACAGCTCTCTAGAAGTAACAAACCTTTCTTCACAGCGCTGTCATCCATAGCCTTGTATTCCATGTTTTTCAATGCAAGCTCGACACCATAACCACCCAACTTTGAAAATTCTCCAGTTCCAACAGCGCCACAATGCCCAACTTTTGTTTCGCATCCGAAGGTAACACTGGCCTCAAGACATACATCACCCTTCCCTGAAATTTAAAGGTCAGACCTTGGGTTCACCGTTGCTAGAGATACAATGCAGTTTGTCATGGAACCCAAAAAATTCTCATTGAAAAGTTTGATGATAAAAAAAGATTACCATGATAAGAAAGCAACAAGCCTATGCATAAAATCAGGCATGCGATCCTTCATTGTCATAGATAAGAGAATGAAACTTATCGCATCAAGATTTAAGAGATGATTAGAAAATAAGTCATTGTCATTGCAACACGAGAACAAAACTTAGAAGAATGGGTTTTTAACCAGAATTCTGCATCTACTTTTCCTTTTCCAAACAGAACAATACATTATGTTCATAAAGTTAGATCAACCATGGCCACTGTTCCTTACAAGCAAGGCTTGCACTGCTGTTTCTAGAACTGATTATAGGTTATGATCATAAGAATGATCAACCATATACCGTGCAAGGTTAATTCAACCATGTATTCTGTAACCTAAACCCCTGAACGCTTATCTAATGCTATCTATCCTTCACAACCAAAAAAACTATGTAAATTTTTGACAAAAAGAAAAAATAATGGACAAGTAAATGACAGTATGTTTTTATAGTTTCCCTCTGGCGTCAATATCACCCAAAATCTCATGACCCCTTACTCGTCACCCTTAAACATGTTTGGAGAATGCACCTAAAACTATACAGGATCAAGCCACACGAATGTCAACAAAAGCAACTGAAAGAACAAAAAGAAGAAGAAAACCTTTTTGGCAGCCTCGGCAAGGGTACCATGAAATCCAAAGAAGCACTTAGTTTCAAGAGCTCCGTACAATACAGCAACAGGACTACTTGTGTTGGAGTCTGGATAGATGTGGTCAAAGTCAAAGATCTCAGGTTGCAGAAATGCCTCTCCACTGCTGCTCGCATAGTAAGACTCCAATTTAAAACACAAACTGGCATACCGGCGATAAGGGATGGGACGCGGGAAAAGCTTACTGCTCTGGAGAAGTATCAAGCCACAACACCAACTCAGCAGCGTCGAAAAAGAGTGCTCCTCCAGTATCAACCCAGCAACATTTCCCACTTGGGCTAGCGGGATTTCTGCCAATGAGCAACGACTCATGTTTTCTGCTACTTGAGCTTTCACTCCTTGTGCCAGTATCTTCCACCAACGGAAAAGAAGAGAGAGATTCTTCGGCGAGTTGTCGGTAGACCACTAGTCTTGGAGAGGCTGATCTTAGAAGAAGAGAGAACTCATACAGAGGCCCCAAAGAGACACCCAACAGAGACCGGCCCAGGGTAGAAATTTTCTTTAGGCACTCCCTCGCCGTGTAAGAATCACGGTCATTTTCTCCATCCACGTAAACCCACCCCGCAAGAAACTTCCAGAAGAGGTCATTACTTTCTTTGGATAGCAGTTCCCTGGACACACGGAAAAAGGATATCCACTCAATGAAAGAAAAAATAATAATTCCCCCATGTATTCAGACTGAAGTCAACAAATATAAGTTAACCGCATCACATGGAAATGGCCCTCAAGTAAACAATCTCCATAACTAAACATCGGATTAACGATAAATGCACTCTCCATAAACACACATCATCTCTCTGGGAATAAAAGAATGTCCATTCCTAATTCCAATAGCCTATCTTTAAAACTTCCATCTGACGAGAACGACTCCACCCCCCCCCCCCCCCAAGAAACACCATAAAGAGTAGCCAAGAATCAAAATCAGCGCCCAAGAACCAAAAACATCATCATCGAGAATCACGGCTCACCCGGCTTCGAGAAGCAACGGATTGCCGGACCACTTGGCACGGAGTGCGACCTCGACGTTCTTCGGCTTGCGCGATTCCGCAACTCCGACGGCGGCCAATCCCAACCACAAGCAGGCGAACGCCACGAGAACTAACGGAACTCTAGATCGACCGACTCGGGGCTTCATTTGGTCACCGGATTCCCTGATCGGCTTTCTTCCCTCGGGTGCGGGGCTACCGGAACGACATTCGATCCGCAAAAGGGGACGGACAAATGCAGTCGTGAGTCAAGTGGAAGGTCGTCGGATACTTCTTGTTCCTGCGCCTCGTGAGAAATGGGTTTTCATTTTTATAGGTGGGGGTGGGGAGGGGACGCGCGGGTGGCAGGATGGGCCAGGCCTTTAACTTGGGCTCCTTTCTGGGTAGGCGATGGGCCGGTCCCAAGACAAGGCTTTTTGGGCCCTATTTGGGCTTCCACTCGAAGTGGAGACAGGCCCATTGTCTTTCGATATGGAATTGGCATATAAAATTTCGCTTAAAAAAGTAGACATTTTTCTAAATAATTGGTATGGACGATTCTTATTAAACGCACATTCTAAAAGAATAGCCATGACAACGTATTCCATGTGGATTGGATTAGAGTTTTGTTTACGTTAGTCGTAAAAATATTTCACAATTTAGGATATATATTTTTAAAATTCTTGAAATAATGTCTCGATCTCGACTTCTTAAAAGCTGAGTTTGCTCCTGAATTAACTCGGCTTTTTAAAATCGAGTTCATGGGACTTAAAGTTTTTTCTATAATAAAATTTGAGTTGGTCATCTAAATTAGTCCTCGAGTAACTACGCTTTTAAAGTTGAGTTCACTTATCATAGACCTCTTGTTTTTAAAAGCGAGTTCAGAAAACTTGCGAAGGTGAACTCAACTTTTATAAAGTCAAATTTGGAGCATTATTCGGGAATTTCCGAGCTGGATGCCCTAAAATGTGAAATATTTTTGCGGCTAACCCGAATTAGTAAGAAAGCTCGATTGGATTACCCATGCCGAGAAAATGAACTGAGAAGATAAAGGAAATATAGTTTTGATCAAACTTGAAACTCTTTCAGTATCTTTTATCGGCTACTGTTGCAGGACTCTGTTGGTGCTGGAAAAGTTGCTTTCTTCGATGGCTATCGTGGACTGCAGCCGTCCGCCAGCCGAGCCATTGTTCGTCTAAACCCATCACCTCACCTTAATGAACTCATCTCTTCTGCGAGTATCAATCCCGGACACCCCAAAAATCAGCTTCGAAGCCTGCAAAAGCAACTTCTCTCCTCCACGCGTAACCCCGCCAAAAATCACAGCCTATTCCAGGAACATTTTTGTCCACGGAGAAACATCCAGCCGAGGCTAGTCTCCACAATGACAGCATCACAGGCTTACCGTGCGAGAGTTTTAACCCACGACCATAACTCACCGTTTGACGTAAAAGCTTCACCGGTTAGGTGATATTTAATTTATATTATATAGTTTAACGCCAACAACAACAAAAGAACAAAAGCGACGTCAAGCTTCACGATCGCCATGGAGGGAACCACGAACCAACAACAAACGAGGAGGAAACCTGCTCCATTGGATCCAATGAGGAGGCAGCGATCGCGGGAACGGAGGTAGTGAAACTGAGCCCGCTGATCCCCACCGTCGCTGCAGAAGCTTCGGCCCGCTGGGGTTGGTCGGGTCAGGGCCGATTTATGGGAGGGAGAGGAGGGAGGTGACGTGGTGGCTGATTATCCTTCAAAAACTTATGAACAATCATTAGTTCAATTTGAAGAAACATATCACATGCTTCAGATTGAAATTTTATCTATACAAACAAAGAGACTTCATTATTTACTGTTAGTTCGAGTTGTTAGTACTTCGTTTCAAATAGCGGGTTCATAAGAACGTGGAGAACACAAAGTTGTAAAATTGGACCACATCTAAACATGTATGCCGACCCGCCGCAGCAAAATTCAACGTAGAGTTTCCAAACAACCTAAGAAACATACACGTCGAGGAACGGATCACCACAAACCAACCAGCTCTTCTTCCTCGCTCCCATCACCAGACTGGCCAGTGGTTGTGTCGAACAAGGCCGAAGAGCAAGAAGTGGAGGTCGACGTCGAGGACGCAGGGCAAGTCATGCCACAGATTAACAAACAAAGCATGTATGCTAATCAACAGATCTTCGCATATCTTATAAAACAAAAGTACTTCTACAATACCAGGAGTTACTGGCTATGTATACATGGTCATGAAAAATGGACAGGAATCAGAACTTGAGAGGACGATCCACCACCCATCCACCCCCATGACCAACAGTGATACGATCATCATCCCAGTGTATCGATTCAGATGTGACTACAGCTCTTTCCATATATAACTGATATCCGTACAAAATGGAAAACTTAAAAGCAAACCTCATCCCGGGAGACCCCCATCAACATGCCTTGGGGACTCTGCCACGTAAACCTGTCCTTGATCTCTGACATCTCTGCACATGGATAAGATGGAGTTGAGACCTTCCGAGGAGGCGTCTCCCAGTATCCACAGCAACAGAGAGCTGAACGAGTTCATCGCCCCTGAATTCCCCCCAGCCTCGGCTGGCCGTAGATTGGGCAACCTGGGTATCCGGAGCCGGTTACCAATCTGGTCGGAATTTTCAGTTTCTGCCTAAGCTTGCAGTCCAAAGTTGTCCTGCGCGGGATTTGTCTGGGCAGCCGCTTCTGGCCCCACTCCAATTCCAGGCCCGTGGCTATGTTTGCATTGCGGGCAGGCGCATTCCTATTGTTTAACCTCGTGATGTGCAATGTCGATGCTAGTATTGTTGACGAAGTGATATGAAAGTCCGGCTGTCGTCGAAGTTGTGAACGCCGGCTTTGCATAAATCTCCGCAAAGCTGGGACCTGAAATCAAAATGGACTGACAAATCACGTCCAAGTAAAATATATTAAGCAATTAAATCTCAGGGTTTCCAAGAAGATCTTCTTTGACTTACAGCGATTGGAAAAATTAACGTAACCACATGCAAATGATATTATACAGATTGACGGCCGACAAATATCCTGGCGACAAATAATCCACTGACCTCAAACCGATTCCAGAAATAAAGGATTAGATGCTGCATGAATGCCGCTGTTGTAGAGAGTGCAGTGTATGAAAATCCTACAAAGGTTGGGAAAAATATAATTCATCTCTCATAACCCCGTTGATAAATAGCTAGAAAGACTTAAAGGTAAAGAGCAATTACCATGGGCATATGACAAGAAGTATATGTGAAAAACTAGAAAATAAAGCAGGAAAAACCGGGGAAAGAACTTCGTTGAGATAGGCGTGCGGACACTGCAAGAAAAACAATTAGAAAACTGGATTAGGTCTGTATCAGATGAAATTAAGGAGGCTCATTGAAGAGTGAAAGAAAGAAATGAGAGAGACCTTATTAAAGTAAGTAACTCGCACAGCCAGATAAGTATGAGGACCATGAAAGCCAGAAACTGGTCGTCATAAAACTCAAACAGGAAGAACAGGATGCCAATCAAAATCTGTAACCCCAAAACACAGCTAAAATAAGAATAAATTCCTATACACTAACCAGTTTTTCGGACAGATTCTTGTGAATCAAGTAAGACCATGAACTCACTGGTACAAAGACGAGTGACTCAATGACATGCACAAATATCAGTTGGAAAGTTGGAAGCCGGTGTCTTGCATGATGCTGTAGCTGAACTGTAAAGACCCTTTGCTTAGTGTGACAGACTACACTATTGCATGAAATAATTCTAGTAGAATATGGTATTCAGTAGCCATATATCTGTACTGTATAACCCAGTAGGCAGCTCATCATTTAAAAAGTATCAAGACGAGAAAATGGATGATGACTGCAAATCATATGACTAGATAATAGAAGTTTAAAGCGAGGTAATGGGATTAATTTTTGAAAGATAACAATAGAATGCATCGTCGTGTTGGCATTGGAATGAATATCAAGAAACAAATACATTGACATCATAACTCTTAAGTATTTCAGAAGAAGAAATGATACGCAATATAAATCTTTGAAATTACAAAAATCTTCCCAAGGCTAACTTGCAAACCTCAGCATGCGAGTTTGGGTTTCTCTTAATGTGAATGACACGGACATCGTCGATGTGAAAAACACAAACAGCGAAATCATCAGCACTCCACACTTCATAACAAAGTAATCTGCAAAAACACTGATGAATATCCTAATTATGGCAAATGATGAAATAAATATCTCAAATCAAGTAATGTTTTCGAAAAATTTAAATATCTTCAGTTAGAACATACAATGTAGATGACTAAGACAACATTTAGAAGAAGTGGCCGAGAAACGGAGAGAGTTATGCTCCAAATAACATTAGTCGTAAAAATATTTCGCGAAATAGGGTAAGTAGTTTCAAAATTCGGCAAATAATACCTTGAAATCGGAGTTTGAAACTCCGATTTCAAGGCATTATTTGTTGAATTTTAAAGTTAAATGCCTTATTTTATGAAATATTTCGCGACTAACATTATTTTGGAACAAAACTCAAAACTGAGAAAGAAGTTACAACAAAACATTTTTTCAGAAAAAATTGTGATATAAGACCACAAATATGCATATGAAGAATCTATGTTACCCTTATACAACTATAAGAACACCCTAGAAAAACTGACCCCCAAATCTTGCTGGACCTTCGGGTGGCTCCTGTGCAAAACTTAGATTGAAGAACGCATTTGTCTGGTAGTTATAGAGATACCCTACAAAGGATAACAATTTTACCACTATAGACCCAAGGGATTTGACAAACATTGGTCATCAATTTTTCAATCATACCTGGCCCTGGAGCATTAAGCAAGCCATTCATCAAAACAGCATCATATCCAACAAATCTGTTGATGAGAAGTTGTTTCCACCTGAAACTTGAAGCTTATTTATTAAAAACGCATTATACAGAGCAAAACAGAAGTATTATATGGAGACATTCTCAGGTAAATGCATTTCAAAAGGCAGTAACCAGATATACCTATTACCGAAGCAAGAATGTCGGGAAGAGATGCTAATATTCACTGTACGTATGTGGTGACGTGACTTGGCTGATTCAGGTAGCAGAAAATAACCCTGCAAGGCATTAATAAATGGCATGGTCCATGATCAGTGCATAAAAGCCTAGTGTGCTGATTCAGGTAGCAGAAAATAACCCTGCAAGGCATCAATAAATGGCATGGTCCGTGATCAGTGCATAAAAGCCTAGTGTGCAAAACCCACGTTCAACCACATGCAAAAATCTCATTTGCCAACTTCAGAACTACCCTTAGAAAACAGCCATAGGAAGATTAAAATACCTTTTCCTTGGTGTATAAATATGTCGGCTCAAAAGTTTTAATTCTCCTCTCAATTAACTGCACTGAAGTGGAGGCAGAATATAAAAAAGGGTAATTAAATAATATGAAGTTTTTTGAAAAACAAATAGAGCAATAACCATAGTAACACAACTAAGATGATTCGACTCTCTTATTAATTACATACACATTCAAACAACACCACAGAGAAATGACCGGAAGTGGGCACAGAGAGCTTCTAACATACAATCCCTGATTGGGTGACAGAGTTTCACAAATGCTTCAGCAGTTCTGAGTTACATATAAAATCTCCATCCATGGTCCATGGCACCTCATATATAAAATGCGGTGTTAATAAAGTATTTCGAGACCAACTCTCTTAGTTTTTTCCAATAATAGTGACACCGAGATAGTCAGACACTAACCGCTTCAGACATATATCCATATTCATGGTAGAAAATCTACCCATTAATATTCTTTTATGTTTTATCTTTTACTCAATTTTCTCTTCTTAGAAAGAGAACAAAGATGGGGATGGGAGCACTTTAATTATAACAGATCCCATAATAACCAACAGCAACATTACCTGCATACGAGTTAAGCTTGTCTAGATGAAGCAATCCATAAAAATCTCGGAACATCAAGATGAATGTGCACACCTGCAACATTCTGCATTCAACACGAGCGCAACACTTACAGTTCAAATGAAAAGCCAATTTTTGAGTGCGTTCAAACCTACCAGTGTAGTAAGAAACATAAATACAAAAACTGGAAGAACAATGGCCTGAAACAGATACTAAAAGTAATCATAAAGTGACAGCTATATATCATAATTTCGGTCAGTAGTAATATAGACTAAAGAGATAAGCTGACCAAATCATCAGTTCCAAGCATTGCATAATAGAGGCTACTCTTTTGTTATGAGATTTCACACAAGAAGACTACCAGAGCAAATGTTCTAACTCACCCGAAGCTTCCAAAAGCTTCCAGAAATTTGCTTAACCAGTTTCCCCATGAATAACAAGCGTCTACACCACTTTCGGCCGAAGTGAGCAATCACTGCTTGCAAGGTTTCCTTGGCTGACCAGGAGAACTTATAGCGTGGCTCCTCCTTACCAGTTCCAGTGAAAGACTCATGAGGTGCTGACTTGAAGTTCTCGTTGCTTGAAAAGGTCAAGGATTGATCCTCGAGAATTGTATTCTCATTCCTCCAAACTTTAAAGTCCAACTTATCCCTCCCAACAGCTGAGGTAATCATGTCCAACCATGAATTAGCATCCAACAGCGGTGACCCTTTTGAATCCCCGTTAGCCACTTCAATTATGCCACCAGTTAATTCTCCATGAGCCAGCTTTTCATATTCCATCTCATTTCCAGACCACAACCCTGCACTGGTTATCTGATCAAGGACAGTAGACAGAAGGTAATGAGACGATGCATGCCAGGCAGGATTGAGAGTGTACCAAAAAACAAAACAAAAAAATCGAGAACGAGTGAGGGATAGGCAGGGTAATTCCATCACCTAGATAAGAAGAAGCTGAGCATCCAGGGCTTCGGCTCTTGAGAACTCACTTGAACATCCAGGCTGCCTCCCAAATGGGTAAATTCAGTTTTCTATATCATTGAAGCACAAAAATGGATATCCAATCTAAAACAAGCAAAAAAACACGACTAAAAGCTATTGTCATTACAATATGAGTAGGGTGAAACAAAACCCCAAAGACGACATCGCAGATTGCAAATCTCACCAGAACAAATCACCGGCACCCCCACAAAAACACTGACTGATGATCAAGAACGTTCAGAAATGAAGCTACGCAATAGTCCCAGACACGCACAGACAAAGACCAAAACCAACCACGGCATGCGTATCCTAAACATTACCTGCTGGACGTAGTTGGCGTGCATAACGACGAGGATGCAGAAGAGAGTGATGGCGACGAAGAGGTAAAAGTACTCGAGGGCAGCCCTAACCCTGGGCGTAAGCATCCGAGAGAACCGCTCCTGAACCCTGATGAACGTCGGCTCAGAATCCATCGCTAAACCCTTTCCTACCCCCGTACAACTCCTCGACTCCCGGACGGCAAGAAAGGAAAGCCTCAATTCACAACCCGTTACTCCACCGCCGTCATCATCGCCGACAGCCTTCCGCGGCAGGGATGGATGGATCGCAAGGCTTGGGGTTGGTAACGGTTATTTGGGTTGTTACGATGATCCATCGGGATTGATGAGGCTGACGTGGCGGGGTGCTAAGAGCAGGGCCCCCATTCATATATTCGACGTCCGAACTTTTCTCGTGATACGCAGGGGTAGTTTCGGACGAAAAGTATTCGAGAGACGATGCTTTTAAAAAAGTTGGTCGACGGATACGGGTAAAAATGACGTCAAAAAGACTTTATAAGTTAATATATTATAAAATAAATAATAACAGCCATCCTCTCGTAGTGCGTTTTGCAATATCACTGTAATTAAAAAAAAATTACAAAAAATGATAAATAGTTACGAAATTTCGAAATTAATAACTCAAGTCGGATTTTATAATTCGAATTGACTTTTAAAGAATCCTTAAAAAAATCGGACTTTATAATTTTAAGTTTCTTTCTTAGTAAATTCGTTATCGAGACGTTATTTTCAAAAATTTCGAAATTATTTATTTTATTTTTAAATTTTTTTCCCACCTAGTACTATTTCTGTACCTTCGTCTCCTCTTATCACCACCCAAGGCGCCAAGGGGGTTGATTCCAAAGAATAATATGCTCGAAACACGGAACGCACCAAACAAAACCTCAGTATGTAGAGCAATCCGGCAAGCTTGTACTAATTTACGTCAAAGTTCATTAGATAATATCTCAAAATCGAAATTCACGGCTACAATTTTCAACATAAAATACGGTTAAGAAAAAATCAGTTAATAACTATAATTTTAAATTTTGAAATTATGTTTAACAGATAATTCGCGTTATTTTTTAAGAAACCCGCAATTCGAGATCCCACCTCCAGATAGATAAGGTTACGGATGGAATTGGGCCTTGGGCCCAAAACGCCGGCCCGGGAGGTCGCGTACGGAGAAGCGAGTTACAGCGCGATTACTTGCCTGCGACAGAAGCGCGAAGATAAAGCGAAGAACGCGCGACATCAAAAGCGAGTGAAGTCCGCGGTCCGAGGTTCACGTTTCCGTCTCCAATCGGTTTGTAGTTTGGTATCATCGACGTTGACGGCTGCGGCGGAGAAGGCGGAGGCGGCGACATGAGGAAAAGAACGTTGTGGGCGTGGGGGACGGCGATCGTGTGCTTCGTCGTCCTCATGATCGTTACCCCTGTCATCCCTCAGGACGAGGCCTACCACGATTTTGCGGATCACCGCGACTTCTTCGGTGATTCGGATTTCTCTCGATTATCTTTGTCCTGATGGCACCGCGCGGTTGCTTCTTCGACCTCGTGTGCTCACAGTTGATTCGTGCCCTAGTGTGGATGGCCTGTATAGTTTAGACTTGCTGTTTGGTTAATCGTGTAGTTGGGCTGGGGAGGTTGGGCAATCACGAAATTCCTTGGATTTCATGATATGAGGGGTCGCGTTTAGTTATTATGCTTTGATGCTCTTGCTGCTATTGGTCGAGGACGAACGATCCGGGAGGGTTTTGCCGATGGGGAGTTTGTTTATCTGATGGAAGTGTCCAGATGTGACATCACTAGCATTTTCCATTCTCAATATGAAAATTGTTCCAACTGTGTTGAGCCCTTATTGTCATTCTATTGTAGCGATTAGTCTTAGGAATCGACTCGTGGTTGCTTGATTACATATCTTGATGTTGGGAAATAGTCCCATACCGGTTAAAGCGACAATGTGTTGTTTGAAAAATCATTTGACATATGCAGCTATTGCCGTGACATGTCTAAATACCGAATCGATTTTTTCGTCATAGCCAAAGGCCTGGCTAATGCATATATAGAGTTGTGACCCTTCATCTAATTGCTAGCTTTTAGGTGAAGTGTAATCCCGACACGATTTCTAACATGGTATTAGAGTCAGATTCGTCCCATCGAACAAAGATTCCGAACGAGGACGTCTGACCCCCGGACAAAGTTCCAATGTGGGATTACGGGGAGGTGTCCCACACCGGATAGCCAAAGACCTGGGCCAATGTATATATAGAGTGGGACCCTTCACCTAATTGCTAGCTTTTAGGTGAAGGGTAACCCCGACACGATTTCTAACACTTGATGAGTTTTCCTTAGTCGCACTTCCTGTCCAACTCAAGACTATGATTGGAGTTATCGATACGGAAATGTCAGAATATTTGTTATATGGTCCGGTAACTTTTGGGCTATGTACATACTTCTGCGATAGAAATGAACAATTTCAATGAGAATTGTCGCTTTTTGCGCCTGTTGAGTCTTTTTGCTCTTGTAGTCCTCAAAGTTTTTCGGAATAAGTCTCTTGTGAAAGGGCTTACTCTGCACACAGTTTCCATATGGGAGTCTCTACTATAACTTGACACACTCTAATTGCCAGCAGTGTTCCTGCTTTTAGAGAATCATGTGCTACACTATGCATTTTAACCTAGCTCTGATCTGATATACAGAGATCATGATTTTTTGTCATGTGTGCTCTACCAGACACTATATGTTGTCCTCAAATTTGCTGTATTTCCTACATATTCTCAATTGTTCTTTTCCTTTCATTCTCACAATCAGGAATACCTAATGCACTGAATGTGATTTCCAATTTCCCATTCCTCGTTGTTGGCATCGCTGGTCTTATACTCTGCCATTACAAGAACTACTTTAGGTTCAGGTAAATGCACTTACTGGGGAAACGTCATTTATCTGTTCATAAACAACTTGGCTGTTCTGCTACACTGGATGCTTCTGAGATCATATTGTCATTGAAGCCTTCCAGGTGAACTCTGGGGCTGGACAGTGTTTTACATTGGCGTTGCAGCTGTTGGAATCGGTTCTTCTTACTATCATCTCCATCCAGACGATGCTCGCCTGGTCTGGGATCGATTACCGGTTAGTTTACTTCTAGGAATGATCTACACCTAAATAATTATGTGTACAGTTTCTTGATTCATGTTATTTTTTCTGGAAAATTGCAGATGACAATTGCATTTACATCGATTATTGCGATTTTCATAATCGAGAGGGTTGATGTGTGGAAGGGAACTTTGTCGATTGCACCTCTACTTCTGGCTGGAGTACTCAGCATTTTGTATTGGAGGCAAGATGATTTTCTCTCGATCTTGTTTACCTTTATTATATTCTTCCATTGCGATTAGAAAATGTACGGCGTTGATGAGCTCTCCGGTCTGCTTGAATTATTTACATGCTCAGATAATTCACTTCTGATACACGTCCACAGCTCTGTTAAAAAATCAAATTGCTTGTGCAACTGTCCTTGAAAGATCTGTGATCTGACATTCAGTTTTTAGGTTGTCTACAAATGATGTAACCTGAATTCTTCCTTGATTGACTTCTGATCATTAATATTATTATTTCTTCATGCAGGTTTTTCGATGATCTTCGTCCCTATGCTATAATCCAGTTTGTGCCTTGCATTGCAATACCACTTATGGCTATTCTGTTACCTCCCATGTACACGCACTCGTCCTACTGGCTTTGGGCTGCAGGTTTTCGTCTCGTCTTTTCCTTATCCTTATGCGCACTTGTTCCTTTTCCATTCTCACGGATGAAATCACTTCTTGGGCTGCAGCATTTTACTTGTTGGCGAAAATTGAAGAGGCTGAAGACAAACAGATATATAATCTGACACACCACATCGTCAGCGGACACACACTGAAGCACCTTTGTGCTGCAATGGTTCCAGTCTTTCTTACCAGCATGCTGGCAAAGAGAGAAATTGACGAAGAAAGGTACTCCCTTGATTCCATCTCTTATCTGCCGCTGACATTATTACTCATCTACATAATTCATTCAGGGTGAGCCTACTGGTGATATGGAAGATTTCATGGTATCGATTCAAGGAGGAGAGGAACAAGCAAGACGGCATCGACTGCACCTACACTAGTGTTTCTGTGGAAGAAGAGCCCTAGCATGTCGCCGGCTTCACGCTGTTATAACAAATTTGTTCACCTGCTGAAAATATCTGTACATATACGTTGAAAGAACGAGCTTTGTTCCTTAAAGACGATATTTGATAAATTATTTCACCAAATAATCTCGTAACTTTAAAAATTCGTCGACTAAGCCAGTGAAGTCGGTCTAGTGGCCAATTTTTTTACACTTAAGGTAAAAAAAATTTTCAAATAAAAAAGAGAAAAATTTCAAGGTCATTGACGTTCACACGACGAAGTCGTGATTCGTTGGGATTTCTCGCTGGCGAGTGGTTGGTCACTCCGACCAGGTTCAGATGAGGTAAGAAGATAAGGCAGGAGCACCCGGAGCCAGAGGCCGTCAGATGGATACGCCCCTCCGAATTCGACGGCTCAGATTCATCCACTCAAGATTGCCTTCCCCCACCTCCATCCATTCACTGGATGCAATAATAAATCCAACGCCATATCCATTTCCATCCTACTCCTCACACCTTTGCCTGGACTCCAATTCCTCCATCCCCAGGAAAACCACCAGATGGCTTCTCTCTCTGCTGCCTCCGCTTCGTCCTTCGTGGGAACCCGTCTCGCGGGCGCGAGCTCCGCGTCTTCGTCCTCCTTTGGTAGGGTCCAGGCCCGTTTCGGATTCGGTGGCAAGAAGACTGCGAAGAAGCCCACGAAGAAGTTCTCCGATGACAGGCCACTGTGGTTCCCGGGCGCCACGGCTCCCGACTGGCTTGACGGGAGCCTGGTCGGCGACTACGGGTTTGACCCCTTTGGGCTCGGGAAACCTGCAGAGTACCTCCAGTTCGAGCTCGACTCTTTGGACCAGAACCTGGCAAAGAATGTCGCCGGGGATATCATTGGGACGAGGTTCGAGACCGGGGACGTGAAGTCGACTCCCTTCCAGCCTTACAGCGAGGTGTTTGGGCTTCAGAGGTTCCGCGAGTGCGAGCTGATCCATGGCAGGTGGGCCATGCTTGCCACCCTCGGCGCCCTCACCGTCGAGTGGCTCACCGGAGTCACCTGGCAAGATGCTGGCAAGGTAAAACAATCTACCAACTCTTATGCACGTTCGAGAACGATCCCAGTAAGTGCTGAATCTGAATATTATCGTCCTAACAGGTGGAGCTTATTGAAGGCTCGTCATACCTTGGGCAGCCGCTCCCCTTCTCCATCACTACATTGATCTGGATCGAGGTGCTGGTGATCGGGTACATCGAGTTCCAGCGGAACGCCGAGCTCGACCCAGAGAAGAGGCTGTACCCTGGAGGGAAATTCTTTGACCCCCTGGGGCTGGCCTCTGACCCAGAGAAGAAGGCGACCCTCCAGTTGGCCGAGATCAAGCATGCACGGCTCGCCATGGTTGCCTTCCTCGGATTCGCGGTCCAAGCGGCGGCAACCGGGAAGGGACCGCTCAACAACTGGGCAACCCATCTGAGCGATCCTCTTCACACCACTATCATTGACTCCTTCACTTCTTCATCCTAAACAAAAACTCTCTGTAACCTTTCTTCATCCAATCTTTTTCCCTCTGTAAATGAATGAACATTAGGCCGGTCGGCCCGACCGGCTGCGCAATGCGTAGAGGCTGGAAGATGTAAAACCCGATTCGAGAGAACTTACTCGGTAGCCCGGGATTATTTGCAGTGCTTGGCTCCTATTGCAATGGCGTTTAGAAGATGTATTTGTTGAGAACATGTCCTACCAATAAATATGAACACATTATCATTTACAAAGGCTAAACAATGTTGAAGTTTTAGGACAGGTTAAAAAAGAGAATTTCGGACAGGAACGAGGATAAAAGAGACGAAAGTGTGTTGGGAAGTTGGCTTTCTTGTCCTAGAAACCAGAACAAAAGGGGAATCTGAAAAGTCACGGAGTTCACCATTTTACCGAACAATAATATTCTTTATTAATTGATCAAAGTCATTATACTAAGATCTCGTTATATAAGTCATTACAATTTTCTTTTCTTTTCTTTTTTAAAACAACTGTAAATACTCGAGCCCTTATAATCTGTAAAACTTTATAAACGTTACACGTTAGTCACGAGAGACTAAGCAGGATCCTATGAATGTTAAAAAATCTTTATATTTATGTTAATAACGTGAATCATCCAAACACGTTATTAATTGAGAAAGTCTGGGACGACCAGTGCCGGTTACACCCCCACTCAAGGAGGCCTTCTTCCGGCCTTCCAATAATTTCCTTTGTGTTATCTCCGTCCGAGCGTTTCCGCCATAACACCACTTATCCGGTGTTTGCCCGAATACAATTCCAAGGAAATAACCCCTATCCGGTCTTCCCTTTTTCCCATCCTTACTAAAATTCGAACAGAATATGCCTTGCACATACAAACACCACGTATAAGCCTCCAATACACACAACCATTCACGAATTATTATAATACACAAAACTAGCTTAAATCGAGGTCCTCTCATCTGACCGTGAAGGGTATCTCTAGTACGACGGGGATCCCGGATGGTTATCCTCAAATTCCAAGGATACAACCATCCTTCACCCTCGAGGGGTCGGAGACCGTCCTCAATTCCAAGACATGAATACCCCTGTCCATTCATTCTTGTCCATGCATCAACCATGCCCAACAACAACAGCACGAATAACAATACCGCAACAGATTTATAGCCAAGGAAAAACACATGAAGAGGAAGGAGAACAGGTCATACCTCGTACTCGAATCCGTCGCAAGCTCCGTTAACTCCTGCCTTCTTCGTGTCACCTCTCCACGCGGAAGCTTCGCGGTCCTTGTCTATTCCCTCCTTTACGAATCATACGTTCAACCCCACGGCTCTCCTTTCCTCCCCGCTTCCCTTTCCTCTTATTCTGTTTCTTTACTCATTTCCTTCGTTTTCTTCGGCATCAGAGGAAGAATAAGGGATATATAATTCTTTTTTTTCTTAGCCGCCATCGATTGCATAATCACGTTAATGGAATAAATTTAATCTCTTTACCAGAAACATCCTGGGACATCACGTTCGTAAAGGTAGACGAAATTTTGCTCCTTTCCTAACGTAATCACCCCCTTGCCCTAAAGAAATAAGATTTACTTTAATTTATTATTATTATATTAAACTACTGCACACAAACAACCGCTTATATATACATTACAACAATCTGACAATCTCATGACCGGTCTAGCATATATGTGACTTATTGGAAACAAAATAATTATGATCACGATCAACGTGGACTGATTAAACTATGTATAAAAAAGACGTGAATTAACCCACAAAAACTATGCATACTTGCATTGTTTCATGATGGTGGCCGGGAATTGAAATAGAACAATTATAGTATTATTAATAAATTGCTCACCATTCCCAACTTGATTTTAGGAGGGGAATTTTAGGAGATTCCAAATAAACATAAGTATAGTTTTCGTTATTCTATACCTAATATTTCGTACACCAACTAAAAAGTTTCTTCCATGTCCTTAGTTATTCTAAATATTCCCGACTTAGTCCAACATCACGCATTTTCATTTGTTCAAGAGTCATCTTCATAATTACGTCATTTCCTGACGTATTTGTAAGGAAGGGGGTTCGATCAGTTCCGTCGTGAGTTCTTACTCCTAGACACTTCTAATTACGTCCAACCATTATATTTGGAAGCGGCTAACGGTACGTGCATGTGAGACTTACGTAGTTTACTAATTAATACTAAAATTAGTAGTAAATTTTACTAAAGTTGACCGTTACTACTCAAGACAACGCAAAAGTAGTAAAAAAAGTAGTAAATTTTACTACTTTTTAGTCTTCTTTTAGTAAAGTCAAAGAAAATGTAGTATAAAATGTCGTAAATTTTACTACTTCTGAACTGTTCACCGCAGTGCAATTTTACTACTTTTACGTTGACTTTACTAAAACCTCATTTTTAGTAAAGTCAACGGAGAAGTAGTAAAAAAAGTAGTAAAATTTACTACATTTTCGTTGACTTTACTAAGAAAACCACACTTTTAGTAAAGTCAGCGAAGATGTAGTAAAAAAAAATAGTAAATTTTACTACTTCTCCATTGACTTTACTAAATTTCTCCTTTTTAGTAAAGTCAGCGTAAAAGTAGTATAAAAAGTAGTAAAATTTACTACATTTAACTGTACAAATTATGTCGATAAGTAGTAATTGTTTACTACTTTCGTTTTGATTTTTAGTAAAATTGTGTTTGAGTTGGTAAAATTGGTAGTAAATAGGTAGGGTTTGTCGTAAATGTTTACTACTTTAAGAATGTTTTTACTAAAATAAGTAGTAAACTGTTACTATTTTGTAGGAGTTGACTAAGAAATTTTACTACTTTGAACAGTGTTTCCGAACCTAACTCCGAACCTAATTTTTCTAAATTTTGATGTGAAATGATTATTTTACCCCGTGTAATAGTATTATTACTACTTTACTGAAAATATTAGTAAATGTGTTCGTAAATATTACCCCGTCTTAACTTTTTTACTAACTTTATTAGTAATAATGCAGTGTAGTTTTATAATCTTGACTAAGTTTGACCCAAAGCTACCCATTTAGAGCTGGCTGCATCATAGCGTCTGTAGTTGGAGTAGGAGTTGTTGCAGCAGGACGAGCTGCCGGACCACCTGGTGGACGATTCGTTGCTCCTGGAGGCAGGCTTCCTGCAAGATCTTCGGCTGCAGGTGGAGTGTCCAAGATCTTCGGCTGCATGTGGACATCCTCCCTCCTTTTCGGCTGCAGGTGGATTGTGAGGAGTGTGAGGAGTGTCGGTTTGATCTTATTTGGGTGCAGGTGCAGGTCGAGTGAATGGCTGATATTCGTTTGCTGCAGCTGGTCCTTCACCTTCTTCCTGTTAATCTGCAGGTGGAGTCCAGGCTTTCCCCATCGGTGGCCTTAAGAAATGGAAAGTGTACTGAATGAAGATCGGCCCAGATTTGGTGAAGACATGCTTCCTCCCTTATTGTTGCTAATTTGGGTCACATTTGTAAGATGTAGAATCATATTTGTGAAGTTGGTAAGCTGGACAGAAGTTGGAAATGGAGAAAACAAATAGTAGCGTTGACGTTATGGTTCGACGAGAAGTCGAAATAAGTGTTTACCAACACCATTTTCCAAATATATTGATAGCATAGTGTTTTGCTTAATGTCAATGTAGGTGACCGGGATGTTCAGCGCTTCTTCAATATAGTCACTGATATGAATGAAGAACAGATTTTGAATATGTCATTTACCACTGCCGAAGAAGTTGAAGAGTTCATTAAAATGTATGCGAGTGTTCATGGGTTTTCAGTTAGGAGAAGAGATCGGCAAAAAATAAGAAACGGTGATTGTGTCATGAGAAAATGGGTTTGTTCAAGGGAAGGCGAGTGTTCTGATCCAACTGTGTTGATGGCCAGAAGTCGGGTTAGAGCATCTGTGAAGAGAGGTTGCAACTGTTTCTTCAAAGCGAGAGTGGAGGTTAATGGACAATGGAACTTCGTTGCAGTACAGTTGGAACACAATCATGAGATGGTGTGTGAAGGTTTGTCCTATTTCATGTGAGAAAGGCGACAAATTTCGGACGAAGATATCACTTTTATCTGTCGAATGCTTGACGTTGGATTTAGACATTGTGATATTATGCGACTAGTTGTACACGCATCTGGAGGACACTCACGTACCGGTTTTCTAATAAAGGACCTGAATAATCGGAAGCTTAAGGAAGAGTCTACTGGGGTCGTTAGTCGTTGTGATTCCGTCGTTGCATATCTCCTGTCTAGGAGGAATAGTGACACTGGTATGGCCTTTGAAACATTTGTGGAAAATAATGAAGTGAGTCGCATATGTTGGGCAGACAGTACCTCAATCACTGATTATGAGGCATTCAACGATGTCGTAGCACTAGATTCCACGTTCAAGACAAACAAGTATGGAATGCAAATGGTGAATATCGTCGGTGTCAATCATCATCATCAAACTACTGTCTTTGGGTCTGCGTTGATGAGTAATGAAACTATTGCTGACTACACTTGGCTCATGCGGACTCATACACAGATCATGGGCGGCAAACATCCGCTTAGCGTGGTCACAGACGCCGACAAAGCGATGATTGCATCTGTGAGAGAAGTATGGCCAATGTCAAGGCATAGGTTATGTCTTTGGCATTTTAGTCGGAACATAAACTGTCGTGTACAGGATCCTACCTTACGAGCTCGTATTTCGTCATTCATGTATAACAGTAGACCAAGTGAAGAAGTCGAACAGGAGTAGTATGCTTTAATGACCCATACAGGGTCCATATCTGTTAGGTGAAGTTGAGGGACGTACTCATTTCCGGCAGCCATCTGGTCTGGCACGTTCGTTGGATAAGTTATTTTCCAGTTGCAAATGTCTGGTACTTGATACCCTTTAACCTTAGATTTTACCTTATTCTCATCCAACACGACACTCAACAGCTTTAACACACGATGATGAAGGTCACCTCTTCCTCCGATGTTGGACAATTTGTTATGGATTGTGTCCATAATGATGACTTCCTGTGTCCTGAATGAAATTATCTGTAACGCCCAATGTGATTCAGCTAGGCAAACCGGAATAAATATCTGCATAGAAGAATATCAAAAGTCCAGTAAAGACATTACAAGACATCCATGTAAATAGTTGGAACATATTACTACCTTTTCATATGCAGATGTAGTACATTATGGGGGTGCTTACCAATTGCACTTCATGGTTTTTGCCAAAGGTCATCGGGAAAATCTCTAACCGCCTTCCAAAGGTCATCGGGAAAATCTCTTCCCATCATTGTACTTTCAACGAACTTCAGAGATATCTTCCCTCTCTTCAGGTGAAGTTTAAGTTCATCCCGAACGGTCTCCATGTGACCACTAAATGGGACACCGACTTTCGTAGCAGGTAAGCCAATCAGGGCCTCAACATCAGCAAACTGCATTCGGTATTCCACACCGTCAATTACCATTACCCTCTTAATGGGGTCGAACAACTTTAGACAACACTTCAACGCCTTGTGATGAACTTGCCTACTTGCCAAATGCAATAGCTCATGAAATCCGAAGTCAGAAAGAGCTGCCCGCTTCGCATCATTAAATGTATTCAGGACATAAAACAACTTCCGCGGACTACACCTTGTATAAAGGTACTCCTGAGTAAACACACGAAGACTACCTCAATACTAGAATCATAATGACTCACAACAATGATGGTTCAACATTTACCTTGTCTTTACGTAGCCACTTCGACTTCTCCTTTTTAGAAGAAGCAGAAGCATGTGTGTTGCCTTCGTTAGGAGCTTCTGGAGGGTGATCACCGAATGCCTCGGGTGAATTTTCTCCTGGCAATTCCGTAAATTCTTCTTCCATATCTGCACTTTCGAAGAAATAACTAAAAAGGAAATCAACTAAAGATCACAAACCGAATCAACAGAAACCATATCAAACCGAATCAACGTCACATTACACCCCACTCAAACCAAACAGAATTCAAACCGAACCCCAAATCACCCACGAAACCCACTCCATCACCCAGTCACACCAAATCACCCACGAAACCACGAAACCGAACACCCACTCCATCACCCAGTCCCACTCGAACCGAACACCCACTCCATCATACAGTCCCACTCGAACCACTATCAAACCGAAACCCAAATCTGTCACGAAACCTTAAACGACTACACACCCTCACTATAAAACTCGACCGACTCAACTAAACCAATAACGAAACCACAATGCAGAAAAAAACCCAACTTACCGCGTCGGACGACCACCTGATGTCCTACCCATTCCGGCCCTAAACCATAATGGCAGAAGAAAATGGTCGAGAAAGGGAGAGGACGACCACCTGATGTCCTTGTCGTCCAAACCAGGAGACCCGCCTCGACTTCCACAGCAACGGCAAACCAAACGGACGGAATGGGTTCGGAGAGGAAATGAAGATGATCGGCGGAAAGGACAAAGTGTTCGAAGGAAATGGATGAAGCATTCAGTAAAGTAGTAATAATACTAGTAACCGGGGTAAAATAGTCATTTCACATCAAAATTTAAAAAAATTAGGTTCGACGTTAGGTTCGGAAACACTGTTCAAAGTAGTAAAATTTCTTAGTCAACTCCTACAAAATAGTAACAGTTTACTACTTATTTTAGTAAAAACATGCTTAAAGTAGTAAACATTTACGACAAACCCTACCTATTTGCTACAAATTTACCAACTCAAACACAATTTTACTAAAAATCACAACGAAAGTAGTAAACAATTACTACTTATCGACATAATTTGTGCAGTTAAAAGTAGTAAATTTTACTACTTTTTATACTACTTTTACGCTGACTTTACTAAAAAGGAGAAATTTAGTAAAGTCAACGGAGAAGTAGTAAAAAAAGTAGTAAAATTTACTACTTTTTTTACTACATCTTCGCTGACTTTACTAAAAGTGTGGTTTTCTTAGTAAAGTCAACGAAAATGTAGTAAAAAATGTAGTAAATTTTACTACTTTTTTTACTACTTCTCCGTTGACTTTACTAAAAATGAGGTTTTAGTAAAGTCAGCGTAAAAGTAGTAAAATTGTACTGCGGAGAACAGTTCAGAAGTAGTAAAATTTACGACATTTTATACTACATTTTCGTTGACTTTACTAAAAGAAGACCAAAAAGAAGTAAAATTTACTACTTTTTTACTACTTTTGCGTTGACTTGAGTAATAACGGTCAACTTTTAGTAAAATTTACTACTAATTTTAGTATTAATTAGTAAACTACGTAAGTCTCACGTGCACGTCCCGTTAGCCGCTTCCATTGTATTTACGTATTTACAAAAGTTTGAGTTGTTACGAAATCCCTTGGACCTCATCGAACTAAGCGACTCGACAATGCTTTGATCCTCCGGGGTATATGACATCTGTTTTACTCTGTCACAGGAAGGGAGCAGAGAGACGGCGAGATGGAGCCCCGGAGGAGGGAGGAGGCGGCCGAGGAGGAGACGGTGATGGTGCCGGTGAATACGAACCGGGGGAGGGATAACAACCTCGAGGCCGTGGATTGGGCGATACGTCGCGTGGTTCGACCACGGGATAGGCTGGTGATCTTGTGTATCCTGTGTAACGTCGGATGGAAGGCCTCTTGCTTCCCTTTCCACCTGGGTAGTAGGAATATCTTTTTCTTTGGTTTATTGGCAAAAGAGGAGGAATGCCTTTGATGGTCATCTGTTCCCCGAATTATAGAACTTGCCTTGATTGTGATAAACCCATCTTGCTTTCTGCTAGATAGGGAAAGTTAGGATGATCCCATCAGAATAAAGATTTGTGATATTACCTGCTGTTTCAGCACTTCACTGGTCTGCTTGCCTTCCTTAGGTAATGCGAGAATTTTGCAGGTGAAAGAAATGATGCTCCGGTGCAGGCTGAAGTTGATCCTGGCGAACTCCAGCAGGAGATTATTGAAAAGCAGGCTGAATATAAGATTAGCATTCAGCCGTTCTATCAACGGTGTAAGAGAAATAAGGTCTTGGGCCACATTCTTCTACGGCTAATGAATGGTGCTACACTGAGACGGGTAAACTGAGCAGGCATGTTGGTTATTGGTTCTGCAGACAAACATGGAAGTCAAAATTACAGCGGGGTATTGTGTGAGGAAAATAACAGTCGAAGAATGTCGAGGTCGGAATATGCGCTGGATTATCCTTGATGGGTACCCATTACAGATTCTGTGTTTTCCTGTCGCCTTTTGCACCTGGTGGTTGTTAATTCGGCTCCTGATTTGGTGTCCCTTTGGAACTGTCGGCTGCGATTTTGGTATGGTTAGTTATGCCAGTTTCAACGTTGATTTTCCTTTATGCAGTGTTTTCAACAAACACAGAACCTATATTTATGGGCAAGTGAACTGCAATGTTGCCCTTGTAAAAGCAAAGGCAAAGAAGAAAGAGATTTCTCCAGAAACAAATCGGGGTGATGGCAATGAGCCCTCTGTCAATGGTATGGAGACTGGCCGTTTGTTGGAGCGTGCTGATGCTGATGAGCCACATTGTCAATCATGCAATTGGTATCCACTCTCGTGGAGGACGGGCATTCCTCAGCTATTCACTCAAACTGAGCTTGAGGCAATAACGAACAGATTTCCCCCTGAAAGTATAATGAAGGATGAGGATGGCATCCAGATCTATGGAGGCCATTTCCATGGAATGCCTGTGTTGGTTAGTTGTTTCTCGGAAAATGATGAGCGTTTTTGGTCCAAGCTGAAGATCCTTTGTCAGGTAAGACACCGGAATATACTGAACCTGGTGGGGTATGGCTTCTCTGGAGAAATGTTCCTGCTGTTCGACTTGCCTCCTATGGGAACCTTAGAAGAAAACCCGCGAGGTATAAAGCTTAATAATGTCTTGTAGCATACTAAGTAGGTGTGAAGAAAATTGAAGAATAACTTGGTTGCTTGAGACGCTGTAGATATGAATCAAATTATGTGGTCATCATCTGCATTTATAAATTGTTATGATTTATATGATGCACTCTTTCTCTGCTAAGAAGATGTTAATTTGTTCTATATGACTCTATTTGCATTTGTCATGCAACTTCTTGACATTTGATCGTGTTTGACTACGCCCCCAGAAACCTCATCTTTTGGAGACGAAGCTGTTAAAATCTGAACTTTTGACAGGTGACGACTCAGCTAAAAGAATGACATGGAGAGAGAGATGGCAGATTGCAGCAGGAATTGGTGCTTGTCTGCAGTATCTTCATGAAGAATCTGTGGATGGACCCGTCGTTCATCTCTCTGTCAGTTCTTTCTAACCATGTCGCGTATGCGTGCGGCTGCCTTGCTATGGTAAATTTTGTTTAATTGTCCTCACCAGATCTGTCAGGTCTTCCAACTGTTATTTTCATTTTCCTGAAAGCTGGAATAAGACTTGTCGTCTTCCGTTGTTGCCAAGCTCGCAAACTTCAGAAACGCCAGGTTCGTGAGAGACGACCATCCCCATTTGACAGATCCAACAGCTCCGTAAGAAGCAGGTTTTAATTTACGTGGCTTTTCATATGTGGAATGATTTTGTATACTGGAAGTTGTTAACGTGAGTTATGACTTTGTCTGATTGTTTTCTCCCAGTCACAAGAAAAGATCCTGGCAACCACTGCAACGAGACGATTCCCTCGCTGTTGATGTCCATGACTACGGGATCCTCCTCGTGGAAATCATAAATGGGAAAAGCGGGTCTGAGGATGCGGATTTGATGGACTGGGTGAGACCATGCAGTTCCTTTAGAACATATCTCATAAGTCCAACTCGCGGTTAATTTGTCTTCCATGTTACCGTTTTTGTTGGAGATCAGGCTTTGCCCGCCATTAAGAATGGAGACACGGCGAAAGCGAAAGATCCGAGGTTAAGTGCCGGTTCTGATGATATGTTGGTCGACTATATGGCGAAGGCAGCTTTGCTTTGCCTGAGTGATTCCCAGGGACTGAGTTTCCATGACCGAGATATGCTGTGTGCTGCTACATTGTACAATAAGCTGATCTTAGATGGTTGATATCATCTCTTAATCATTATCATGAATTGAAGCAGGGTCGAATCAATCGAAGGCGGAGAAGTGATGCGAGGGCGATCAGATCGTTCAATCGATCGGCAGCGGTTTTGGTGATTTTGGTTTCGGCTGGGGGTGGGGGTAGTTTGTGACCATGAATCCGTTGACGTTGGTGAAGCGAATCCAGAAGATTAACTCGAGGGAGGCAGCCCTCGGCATTTCGGAGGAAGCTTTGCGGCACGCCAAGTACAAGGACTCAGCTTACGTCTTCGTTGGCGGCGTACCCTTCGATCTCACCTAAGGGGACCTCCTCGCTGTTTTCGCTCAGTGAGTGTGCTCCTCCCGCTCTGTCTTCGGATAGTTTCTTCTTTACGATTGTAGTGCTTTAGTTGTTGCCCTACTGAGGTGACAGACTGTTAGTTCAGCGTCATGGTGGAGTTGGGAGTTTCGATCAGCGGGTTTATGCCTTGAGGCGTTGCATGTGCTTCGATGTTGGTTGGGTTGTCTGGAGTTTTGTCTTTGATAGGTTTTGAACTTTCTACTGAGATGACGACGATGAAAACAGGGGTAGGCCCACCGGACGTCGGGAAAGTAGAGAGGAATACAGATCCAGAAGGGATGACGACGGAGAGGAAAGATCAAAGTCCAGGTCAAGAGGAGATCATAACGACGCATCAGAAGGGAAGAGATCGAAGAGGCACTAGTCAGGATCATACCCGGACGACGATCGAGGCTGGAAGAGAGAAATCCGAAGCTCCGATCACCGGAGACACTGGTCCTCGCATCGCCGTTAGCTGAAGATTAACCGTTGTTTGGGCATAATATGATACCAATTCGCTGTTTGGTCCAAGTCCGTATTTGTTCAACAAAGACAAACAAACGGCAATAGAAAGCTTCCGCAACGGCCGGGTAAACGGGGTCGTTTTGATCCGTACGGTATAATATAAAGTCGAAATGGCTGCGATAGGCGAACAGTCGGCTGTTAATTATTTTATTTAATTTATTCTCGCTTCCAAAGCACGAGAATATCATTTCGATTTCTCCAGGGGAAATCCCGGTAGCTCCCCTCGGCGAGCCGTCTCAGACTCTACATCCGGAGCATCTCCCTTCTGAGATCATGGCCCGATCGTCGGCGGCGTCGCCGACCATCACCACGACCGTCACGGTTGACAATCCCTCTTCCTCCTCGTCCCGAGGGACGACGGCGCTCGTCCTCAGGCTCAACAGGAGAGGCGACGATGAGGAGGCCGGGACCGGGAGCAAGAAGGGCAAGAAGAAGAAGGTTAGCTGGAAGGAAGGCACGGTCGACAACGAGTTCCTGCAGAGGAAGTCCTCTAAGAAGTGCTGCATCTTCCACAAGGAAAAGACCTTTGATGAGGACACCAGCAGCGATGAGGACGACGACGACGTCTGTAGCGGCCGCAGTCATCGTCATGGTTGTTGCTCCGAAGGAGGCAACCGTGACGGTCGTGCTGATTGATGCTAATTAGGTCGGTGATTTGTGTGGTGTTGTTCTGATGAAACGTTCTCCCTTATGGTTGATTCGACGGGATGATTGTCTGGTGTTGAGATGTTAATGCTGTGGTGGCTTGGATATGACGCTGGTTATTGATGGAGACATCAACTCTGAGGCGTGTGATGTTGCTGCATTTGATTATTTTGATCTGTGGGGTTATCTTTGTTTCCCATGGAATGCTAGCAGGTGTTTATTGACCAAACATTCGTTGCATTTCGGCAACGAAAATTTCATTTACATGAGTTAATCTGGAAACGAAAATTTCATTTACATGAGTTAATCTGGCATAACTGAGATTTGGAAGCCCTAAAGATGTTGCAATATGTTTAGTATATGAAGGTCATTTCCGAGACTGTGTAATGATGAATAACCCTAATATAGATATTCTTCTTCTTCTTTTATTTTTGAGAAATGCACTGTCTCTATGCTAAGTAGGAGTTGAGATGCGTAGGTAGATCGCTGCCTGTCTAGTGACAGGGAGAGGGTGGCTGTAGATGTACTCCTCATGCCATGGTCTGTTAGAAAAGAATTGATTTTGGAAGTGATCAGTAATGCTGCTGGAAAGCCACCAAAACTACCAGAAAGAGGTGTATCTCACACATGGCCTCTTCTGCCGGGAGCTGTTATTTCAATTGCAGAGGCTCGCTTCCAAAGAAGGAATTGCACTATCTGAGTAAGTTTTTTGATCTAAAATTTTTTTTTCGTCTTTCAATAAAGGCCGAGCATCTTTTAGTATTATTGAATGCTGTATGTGTAATCTGTACTTGCACACCCATTGCTTGCTTACACCTTTCGATATTCTTGATTAGTTCTTATGAAAATTGGGAAATGGCTTTTAGACATTTCCTGTGTCTTTAGAAACATTCGGGTTAATGGTGTCGCCAAGTACTCAATTGTATTCATGATATATGTATTCATGGTTAGTCACTCCACATGCTTATGTGTCTCCTCTATCAACCCATAAGGTAGTAGAAGCTCCTCCGTCGAGAACTTGGATCAGATGCTGGTGGTCGAATAGTGTTGTGAGGAGCAGAGTTTGAACTGATAGTCGTCCCTGGTGCATATATAAGAACAAAGTTTAACGACTTTGATGGGAATCTTGGACAAGTGCCTTCTTCGTGGTCTTATAATAGTAACGTAAGAAACAGTTAGTGTAGTGAATGGATCTCAAAGACTACTACATCATTGTACCAAGGTCGAATCCTGATCTGAAAAACTGAATCCCAAAATATTTGTTTCAAGAATAAGCCCAGAAAAGAGCCTAAGAAAGATAGGATAACAACTAGAGACTCCATGACTCTATAGATATTATATCCATACGGGATCTTCTTTTAGGAAATCATATTAGCATATTACATTATACTATATTATATCTAGATAACAGCTTTACTATATAATAACATATCCTGTAAAGACAACTAACTACCTTGGAAGACATTTCCCAAAAAAAATCCAAAACTTGGTGGATTCCCTTCATTTCCTCCACCCAAATTACTCGTCTGTGAGGTGATGATCAGCAGATTAAGTAGATGGCGGTGCTGTCCTTGTCGAGGAACCTCAAGGAAGGGGAGAGGGCACTTGCTGCTACTCAAAGCCCTGCTGTTTCTGTATGGAACTCGTGAGGGCCATCTTCTCTGCTGTTTCTACCGCAGCCGAGGTGAATTTTCCCACTGAGGACAAGGATCAGGCGGTCTTTTTAGCTTTTTTGTCATTCGTTGTTTGATCATGCTCGCAGTTTTTGTCCTTGTGGAGAGGTTCTGGGGAAGAGCGATGGCAATCTCGTGAAGTTGGTCCAAATGGCTCCATCCAACGGAAGTGGCGAGAGCCAATTCTATAATTCGGTCGCATGGTCATTGGATTAGATGATGCATTTTTAGCAGCACTTCTCTCCCATCATAGGTTATAGATTTCGAGGACGGGGAAGTTTATCATCACTGTCTCACGTACTTGTTTGGCCTGTTTCCAGGTCATCCGATTACTCTGGAAGAAACTCCCAATCTTTGCCATGCTGCAGAGAAGTTTCTCCCACGAGTCATGTCGAACCATCTGGATATTGTCAAGATTAAACTTTCATTTACTTGCGGCATTCGAAATGCAGGAGAAAGGGGTTCAGATGGTCGAGGACATGGAAAGCTGCCGCCTGAGACTCGGGAATAGCGAGAACGCATATCAGATGGTCAAGAGTCTGGTCAATTTCGTCGACGCTGAGATCGGTTGTCCATAGCATCGACATGTCCCCTCATTAAATTGAACAAAATTGCATGCCATGGCACATAAAAACTGTTGTTTCCAACATAGTATTATAAGATATTAATGAAGCATATAGTTTCTCGAGGATTAATGCTGTCATGACTACTTCAACCGCCATAGGAACAAAAGGTAGATAAGATATCTGACTACAAAATTAGGAAGTTTCCACATCTGAATCGTCGTCGAGCCCCTCGGCCAGTAGCTCGAATCCGTCTTCGTTCCATCGGCAGATCAAGTGCAATCTGAAGGTAGCCATTTTTATACCCAGCAGTCGCTGCAAAACCAGCGAGAACTCTCATTATAATCATGTATGGAAATCAATCAGATGAGACAACAAAGGAACTCCACTCGTGCTCATACCAGTATCCGAGATGCCTCCGGTGACAATGGTTTATCCTCATCGCACACGACGAAATTGGATACAAGCTCCACGACACCTGCAATTATAACTGATTTCAATTCACAACATCGCCATTCTGGAGGTCTTAGTTTAAATACACAACTCATTGGATAATTTAGTTTGACATGTTTATAATTTATTTGCTTGTTATGCCTAAAAACATTTTCTTCAGTTATTTGGAGTAGAATGAACCGAACATTGACAATACCTTTATTCAAACGAACAGGCATCCCTTGCTTACGCAAGAATGGCTCCATTTCATGTGTAAACTCAGTCAAAGGACCTTCCTTAAGCTCTACCTGCAAACCAAATGGCATGACCAATCGAGAATATCAAGTTCTCGGCAGTTCATAACGTCATCACAATACAAGGCCTCAAAAACAAGATTTCCTCGTAATCTTATTTTTTATGAGAGCTAAGCAAAGGAATCAAGCCACTGGATTAAAAGAATAGCTTTGGAGCAGCAAGAGGGGCCACAAAAAATATTCCCAATTCAAAATATATTTGTCCAAACAATAACATCATAGGACGCAAATGAGAAGACGATACAAATATCAATCAAAGTAAACAAGCACCCAGGAACAGAGATTTGTGAAATCCTCACCTTTTCAGTAGCCTTGCTACCTGTCCTAGCGAAATCAGTTTCTTCAAATTCATTGAAAATTCTGCAAAAGAGACGTGAAAAAATGAGCCTGTGCAGAAAATATTAAGGGCATGTAAAAGTGAAAATAAGGACAAAACTGTCCACTGAGTAACAGATGATATACAACAAAATGAACAGTGGCTGGCAGAACCTGCAAAAACTATAACTGAATTTTGAAACAATACAGCTCAATGATATTACTCACAAAGGAAACATAGAAATCATGGTGAACAACGAACAACACATGGTTTCAAAAATTATTCCAGAGCACTCATGATTCAAGTAAAAAAATCAAAACATTTTAAGGAAGTTGAGCTGATGTTGAATTTGCGGCTTACTTTTGCACCTCCTCTCTGGACAAATTAGTGAGAAACAGCCCAGTATTTCCATGTAAAAGCTGCACGATCAATAAAATGGCTTTCAATCAAATGTTCGAAACGAAAGAAGGTCTGAAAGCTTCTCGGGAATTTCCCATCTCTACCTTGGACACCCTACGGATCCCGGGCCTAATCTCATCAGCGGCCGACCGACCCAAAGCTATTTGCATAACTTTGTTCGACCCCAGGAAAAGCCTGCAACACAGAAACTAAACCTTTTACTCGATCGTAATCAAAAGAATTCAATCCAATCAGACCGGGAAACCGAACAACAAACCGGCTGGAAGACTTGAGCTGCTCGCGGAACTCCTTGAACTTGAGATTCCTCATGTTTTCAAAGGAGAAAACGTAGACTGAGCTGTAACTATCGATCGCGTTGCGTATCGCGTTCAGTAGCGACTCCTTTTGACCCCTCCCCTTCTTCTTCGTCTTCGAAAGGGTGACTGGCAACGCGAACACAAACCCGACGCTCAAGATACACAATCCAATCACCTAAGAAAGCACGACACAGACAAACCCATCGACAACTCACAACACTTACCAGGTCTGTCGCGCTTAGACTTCGGCATCTCTGCGGAGGGGCAGGTGGCAGAGAAAAAACGGAGTTCCAGAACCCGTCGAGCGACCACAGACGGTAGAGGAACTGGCGGCGGGGAGGGAAGCACGCGGCCAAACGGAGGCTAAAAATATTAGGTTTTAAGAGCGGGAGGTCACGAGTGGGTGGGAATCCTATGGGGGGGGTGCACCATAACACCGCTGGACCGCATCTTATAAATTATCCTTTCGTTTTGTTATTTCCCAAAGAAACAATTGGCTTCAAAACAATTCATCTTCTTAACAAAAATTTCAAATGCAACAGTTTACATTGACCTGGCTGGAGCATCGCCCACCAGCACGACCGGCAGTTGGCAGTCGATGACCACCTTACATGTCTGGGAAGGCAGCCTGGGGCCAGACACTCGCGTTGGGTTCAAGGCCGGCACATGACCAGATGAGTTGGCTTTTGAGCAAGCCTTCTGGTACTGGTACAAGCAGTTGTGAATTACGGCAGCTAGTGCCGCACATATAATGGCGGCAACCCTTCACAGAGGAGGAGAGCGGCATTGTGAGGATGCTCCATGCACACGGAGCAGATCGCATCCTCCCAGTCTTCCCTGGTCAGCTGACCACCACCGGATGACGTCTGGGCAGACTTGTCCTCCAGGACAGTGCCGTCGAAAGACGGCAAGGCATAAGGAGAAGGCCTCAACTCCTGGGAAGCGATCCAGCGACGTTGCCTGCCACCTTTTGCCATCTCCACATGAAACTGGAGAACAATGTCCCAATTCCTCCTATAAATCAAACAACAACAGCCGAAAGCAACTGAGGAAGGAACAGGTTCCCCACTCCTTTTGGACCCCAAGACGAAATCCGAACGGATGAAAATGAATGAATCCCTGAGCCAAACCCAACTCGAGGAAGCAAGGTCCCTGCGCGCTGGATCGATCGATCGATAAAAAAACATAAGAAGGAACATGGAAGATAAAGTGGGAGTTCATCAAACACATGCTGACATCAACACCTACACCATCAAAGGCATAGCAACCACCCACAATCAAGGATCCGCGTGGCTCCTTCGGAACGAGCCCGTCGGCAGGGATAGAAGAAATAAGGTTGTCTGGAAGGTGGGAGTGAGGGGTCGATTCACCATGTTCCTTGTGGTTTCTTCCCGAGTTTAATCCAATCCGCTCCGCCACACCTACCGATGATTCACAGAGCCAGAGCCGCCGTCCTTTCACTTGCTCTTGTTTCTTCCCGAGCTTCTCAATTCACATCGGAGTTGCTATTTTTGTACCTACATTATTCATTCATTTCTTTTTCCTAAATAATAATACGACCGACTCGTCGTTATTTATCGCTTGTCAATTAATGTTTTTGTCAGATAAGCAAAAACTTAAAGGTAACCCAAAAAAAAAAATAAAAAGAGACCGATTAAAGTCAAAATCATCGTCCAATCTGAGGCGATAAAACCCACCACCACCTTCCCCTTTCCCTTCTTCTTCTTCTACTTCGTATCCGCCTGTAACTTACAATACACGTGACACACCATTTTCTTTTTCATCACACACGACGCGGAGACGCTAAAGACGTTTATCCCGTGTGATCACCGGACCACTGCATGTGGCCGGACTCGTAAATGCTCTCGATGGATCGGTACCTCCTCCTCTTCCTCGCGAGCTCCCCGTCAGAATCATTGGTCCGGTCCACCCCCGAGGACGCCTCCACTCCTCCTCCTCCTTCGTATCCTTCCTCCTCCTTCTCCTCCTCGTCTTCCGAGCTGCCACTGAGCTGGACGAGCTGCCGCGCCACATCAATCTCCACCTCCGAGAACGCTCCCGCTGCCGACTCCCCCGTCCTCCGCTCGGATTTCCCCTTGGCGCGTCCGAGGGGAAGAACCGTAAACAACGTCCTCGTGGTCGTGGTCGTCTTGGTTGCCATGGAAGTGTAGTTCGTTATGTTTTCGGAATTTAGGTCGTCCGACACGGCAAAGGCAGGGGCGTCGTTTTGGTTACATGAGTAGGCAACAACAAATTCCAAATTAAATAGACGACGTATATTTTATATTAACAATAAAATAATACCACCGACTTAGACTAGACCGCGGCTGCGACAATCGCCCAAGCCCAAATAGGCCCAACTTAATTACTTAATTGGGCCTAGGCCCACTATTAGCTAAATAATAAATCCCAGATCCCCCAATTTTGGTAAGAGTTGTCGGGGTTTGGGCCTTGGTTTTGGTTTGGTTGGTTTTATCATAAGACATATCCATGATGAGAAGAAGCGCACCTTCATTTTTCAATACAAAAAGTCTAAATATCTTTACGGGTTTAAATTAAAAAGAATGCAACAAAATAAATTTTACTTGACATGTTTTTAATAAAATCGATCTACTTGTAATATTTATTATAAAAATTCAAAGAATGTATGTGCTAATAATAGATCAAATCTCATAATTATATTTATTTTGGAATAATCCATAACGTGAAATAAGAATTAAAACATGCTTGATTTTTAAAATGCTACGACAATGATGCACGAAAAAGGAAAAAAAAGAAAAGGAAAAGACAGCCTCAAACTCAACAAACTAGTGCTAATTAACGAAAGCATACGGTGTGAGATTGATGATCAGAAGCACTTGCGGTGGACGATCGAGGGGCCGGACTCATCGTACTCGGCCTTAGTGATCCACATCTGCTGGAATGTGCTGAGGGATGCGAGGATCGATCCGCCGATCCAGACGCTGTACTTCCTCTCGGGAGGTGCCACGACCTTTATCTTCATGCTACCCGGGGCGAGCGCCGAGATCTCCTTGCTCATCCGGTCGGCGATCCCCGGGAACATTGTGGACCCCCCGCTGAGAACTATGTTGCCGTACAGGTCCTTGCGTATGTCCACGTCAGACTTCATGATCGAGTTGTACGTCGTCTCGTGGATACCGGGGGATTCCATCCCGACCAGGGACGGCTGGAACATGACCTCTGGGCAGCGGAACCGCTCGGAACCTATCGTGATGACCTGCCCGTCGGGGAGCTCGTAGCTCTTCTCGAGGGCGGAGCTGGTCATGGCGGTCTCCAGCTCCTGCTCAAAGTCTACCGCTACGTACCCGAGCTTCTCCTTGATGTCGCGGACGATTTCCCGCTCTGCACTCGTGGTGAACGAGTACCCCCTCTCGGTGAGTATCTTCATCAGAGCGTCAGTCAGGTCTCGCCCCGCGAGGTCGAGCCGGAGGATCGCGTGGGGGAGGGCGTACCCCTCGTAGATGGGCACAGTGTGAGACACCCCGTCGCCCGAATCGAGCACGATCCCGGTGGTCCGACCGCTGGCATAGAGCGACAGGACGGCCTGGATGGCGACGTACATCGCGGGGACATCAAAAGTCTCGAACATGATCTGGGTCATCTTCTCCCGATTCGCCTTGGGATTCAGGGGAGCCTCGGTGAGCAGCACGGGGTGGTCCTCGGGGGTGACTCGGAGCTCGTTGTAGAAGGTGTGGTGCCAGATCTTCTCCATGTCGTCCCAGTTGCTGACTATCCCATGCTCGATCGGGTACTTGAGAGTCAGTATACCCCTCTTCGACTGGGCCTCGTCTCCGACGTATGCGTCCTTCTGCCCCATCCCGACCATGACTCCCGTGTGACGTGGCCTGCCGACGATGCTGGGGAAGACTGCCCTGGGGGCATCGTCTCCGGCGAACCCGGCCTTGACCATACCGGTGCCGTTGTCACAGACAAGGGGCTGAATGTCCTCCGCGAGGTCGGCCATTTCCAATCAAACCTTAACTAAAAACCCTGTGCTCAAGCTCAAGCAATCAGCCTTGTAAAATACTCTCGAGATGACAAACAGATAGAAGATCGTAGAGGCCCTTTTTATATTATAAATTATGGAGCTACGCGACCTCGTGACACGTGTTAGGACACACGAAGTCATAAGATAACTACGATGGGTTAAAAGAAGGCGGTGGGAGTTATGGTCAGATTTGCCTGCCTCTAAATTTCTCCGACGACATGGTTTCCATCGAAACAGAGATCGATTGGTTGGCCTGCCGGCCTGGCCGCGGTCTCGAGTCTCTTAGACGTTGTTTACGAAGGTGCATTTCGGGATGCCCCCGGTGACGGCGGGAGGTGGGTAAGCCTGCCTGCCATTAATGAATATTGAACCGGTAATTCTAGAAGGTTCCGTGGAATTATTACAATCACTTTTTAAACTGTTGGTATTTTTATTAAAAAGTATAGATTGATGTTCTTTTGGTGATAGAAATGGGCGGCTAGGAGGTCGGTTGGGTGGGAGGAGGATAGCCGACTTCTGACGTGGAAAGTTTCGAAAAGATAGGTTGTCAATGTCATAGCACACCACCTCGGATTTTGTCTCCTTTTTTCACGAACTCCACCTCCGACCCATTTGAGTCCTAATCTTACATTATAAATAAATAAAATTAGGAAACAATTGGGGTGGGTGCTGTTGGGCTGAGCCTAATAATGGGCTGTAATTAGGCCCAATTGAATCTGTCAAAGCTCACCCAGCTTCCCTAATGCTGCGCACCCGGCGCACGTTAGAAGGGAATCGAGAAGCTCGTACAACTACTACCTTAGGACTACTGGAGGCGGAGGGGGACGCAGACTGCGATATCTGGCCAAGGTGCCGCCGCCGCCGCCACTTCTTCTTCTTCTTCTTCTTCCTCCTCGTCGTTGACCTCGCCTGCTCCGAAGGTACGGATCCGCCTGTTCCCGCCGATCGGATCTGTTGATCTTGTTGACCCGCTAGGTTTCGCCCCGTTGCCTGTCGCGTGAATTCGTGTCGTCAGGTTTAGGGTTTCGGAAATGGCGACGGTTGGTCCCATCCATCGTGTGCTCGGTTTGCCATGATTTGTTGCGCGCTTCAATGTTCTTGCCATTCAAAATTTGTGCAGTCGGACTGTATTTGTGTAGTCTGTTTTCATCATCCTACGCCTGCTGTTTACCTGATTCTGGGGAACTAGCTGACATTTCTTTTTGCCGATCGATCAGGAAACCGGACGTCCTACTGTTTCTTCGTTTGGTGTCGCAGTTCCATATGTAAGTGATGGATTTGCTTCCTAAGATATGCTTGAATGTTCCTTTTTCTTAAGCCTTTGTGGTGGTTTTGCTTAATGTGATTGGCTTGTTCTCTGACCTGAGTATTTTCTTAATCCTTTATTGGATTCTATCAGTAACACTGTTGTGCTTGAGTTTTGGCCGTTTAGTTTTACTATCAAAATTTGCCATGTATTGATAATTAAATCTGAACTAGGAAATCAGGGTGGTTAATGATGGCATACAGAATCACTTAATGTAATTATTGTACACAGAGCACCAGTCACGGCTGCCAATACGTGAGGCTATGTGCTTTTTGAATCCTGTTTTGGCGGATTTGTCAATGTTGAGTGCGCACGTGTTTTCTGGTTGAGTTGACGCCTTCTGATAGCTGCGATAGTTCAAATGCAGTGGCTCTATTGACTTGACCTAGAAAATGCTGATAGTCTCAGGGTTCTTCCTTGGTCTGAATGATTATTATCCGCTTATTGGTGGTATCCAGCAATTGTGGTAGTAATTTGGGGTTTACCTGATCAATGCATGTCTTCGTGGATTATAACTTTGGCCTTTTTCAGTTAATCTTTGATGCTCCTGTTGTGTCATTCTCATTAGTGTTTCTGGCTGATTTGACCGACCATGAATCATCAACTCAGGGCGGATGATGAGCCTGTTGACCCGAAGAAGTACCTCGAGGAGGGATGCAAGCCAAAGTGCGTGAAACCTTTACTGGAGTACCAGGCATGTGTCAAGAGAATTGCGGGCGATGAATCCGGGCACAAGCACTGCACGGGTCAATACTTCGATTACTGGTCCTGCATAGACAAATGCGTAAGCCTCCAACCCCCTTTACTTGTTCCAGCTCTACAATTTCACTACTATGTTCATCTGAAACGGACAAGACTCTGTTCGGAACACGCAGGTCGCTACAAAGTTATTTTCGAAACTGAAGTGACAGGGGCGAGAGATGATTGATAAACGATAGTCGAGATGCGTTTCTGCGACATTTGGGACTCGATTTTACTGGCTAAGCTTTCCGATTTTTGTACCTGGGAAACTGAGAAAATCTCTTCTTCTGGTTTGGCAGACAATGTGAATCTCTGTTCCGATGGGATGATTAATAAGGCAAGGAATTTCGATTCGATTTATTTTTCCCTGGTTTTACCTTGCCAACATCAAATCTATGTCCCAAAATACTTTGTTGTTTAGGTGATCTTGTTTTGGGTCGGATTTAAATAATTCGAAATTGGATCAGAATTGTTCCCATTGAAACTGGAAACGCTGAAAACGTCGTCGTTTCACGGAACGGCCAGAACCCAGGAAAAGCCCCAAGTCAATTTCTTCCTCTTCGTAAACAATAATTGATCGCTCCCCGGCATTTTCTCCTTCATGACTGCCGACCAGAAGCCCCCAATTCTCCGTCAATACTTCCGGAAGCACCGCCTAGGTCCGCAGCGGAGACCTCCGGATCCCCCTCAACATGACATTTCTGGCCCGACCACCGCCAACCGCAGCCGGCGCGACGTGCTGAACCTCCTGGAATGCCATGCGTGCGGGCACCGGGTTGATATGTGCAAGGGTAAGGATAGGTTGCAGACCCTGTACAGCGAGTGGAGGGTCGTGTTGTTGTGTAGGAAGTGTCTCGTAGGTGTGGAGTCCGCCGTTACTTGCTCGTATTGCTTTGAGGGGTGCGGCGGGGATGGGGAAGGGAGTTTTAGGTGCAGCGGGTGTCAGAGGAAGGTTCATAAGCAGTGCTTCTTTAGATATAGGGGCATAGCCCCATGGTCGTACTCGTGTAATGGTGTGCGCGAGGAGTTTGAGGTTTGTATTGATTGCTGGGTTCCGAGGACGGTGGCGAGGTTCAGGAACGTCGGGAAGAGGAGGGGGAGGAAGAGGAAGAAGAAGATGATTAGGGAGAGTGAGGTGGATTGGGAATGTCTGGTTGTGGAGAATAGGGATTTCGTTAAGAGTAGGGCTTTGACGGAGGGGATGGGTGGGGCTGATGTTGAGGTGACGAAGAAGAAGGTCGTGAGGGAGGTTGTTTTGAGGGAGAAACCGGTGGTGCTTGCAATAGGTTCAAGAGGTGAGCTTAAGAAAAAGCGGAGGAATTCATTTAATATGTACAGAGAGATGCGTGGAAATGATAGTTGTGAAGTGGATATTATAGGGGATGGACATGTGTCGAACTCCCTTCCAGGAAACGATGCTGATGCGTTAGCTAGAGCTGAGCTTTCTGAGAAGATGAATGTAGGAGATATGGAGTCTTCCGTGGAAGAGAAAGTGTTTAGTCAAAGTTTAGCAGATGAATCTGCTATGGAGAACAAAGCAGAACCAGATTCTGGACATAGGATCATTGATTGTGTTACCATGATAAATGGCCAAAGTAAATATGCAGATGTTGGGCCTTCAATGGAGGGAGAGGGTAGTTGTTCGAACGGTATGAGATCTGAATGTCGATGTTGTTGGAAGAGTGACAAGCGTGCTTGTCGAGGAGATGATGAAAGGAATCATTTAAAGACTGATCGTTTTGCTTTAAAGTATCACAGGAGGAGCCTGTTGCCGATGAGCTCCATGATTAATAAATCCTTGCTCGTCTATCAGCGGAAATCGCAGACTGCATCTTCTTCTCTGCTGCCTAATGTAGCCTCCATGCAACACTTCCCTTCTTGTAGAAGCACATGCAAGAAGCCCTATGTTGTCTACCAAAGGAAATTGGTCATTGCGTCCTCTGCAATACTGACTGATCAATAAGGCAGTCTAGATCCTGTTCTGTTACCTTGTTACTTCCCGGTACAACTGCTGCATTACATTCCTCTTCCTCTACGTACTGCTTCAGTTTCACAATGGATGAGTACCAAAGAGGTCATATTTGATGTGGTACGACTAATGATTAGTTATTCTTTTTTCAAATTTTCTCATGGATGATTGTGTTAGAGTTGGCAATTATGTTTCCATAAATATTGTTGACGTCGGCTGATTTGCAATGGCTGACCAGCATCCTAAAACGACATAAATGTGTAGATGAATGACATTACGAGGTTTTGTAATTACATGTTTGAAATCTCACACTTTGCTCATGCCTGGGTGTGAAATTTCAGATGCTTTCAATGCTTTGTTTGCTTAAATCGTGTAACAAATACTATGGCCAAATTGTGCAGTTCATTTAAGGTGTGTGCTCATGGTGCTAATGCTGCCCTCGGCGGTAATTGCTAGTTGGCCTCCGCCGTCCCTACTGGCTTTGACTCGTAATGAAGTAGGTGCTTTTATAGGCATTACAAGATCAGTGGCTCAAAAGAATTCATAGTAATCCCAGTGATGTTGGGGCCTTGTTAGCTGACTGCAATCGGATGATAAACTTAGGAATGTGACCACCTCTGCAACTGTGTCGTACTTATCAATCTGATTGTTTCCATTTCTTCTGGATGGTTGGTCGTCATATTGGAGGATGTTGAGGACTCGACCTTCATTCTACTAAACCATGTAACAAATTTCCTCATTCTGAATGTCAGGAACTTGGGGCAGGCACCCATTTTGTTTGAGCAGTAGCACCTTCTTTGGGGGAATTGGTTTTGTTGTAACTCTGAAATCTCTCCGTTTCCTGAAGAAGATTCACGGTTTCTACCATTCAGCTTTGCGGCTACGATTGTTGGGGGTCCTATGCTTTAATTGTTCAAAGGACATGGTGTGATCCATCGCAGGCAGAAGAAGCAACAAGGATAGATGGATGGCGGGCGCAGATAAAGAGGGTTTAGCTGCTTTGGTGTAGTGTGGGGCAACGGAAAAGACAGCGCCTATATCTATCACTGTCTTTGGATCATATTGTGTTGGACCATTGATCCAATTCTAACCTTGCTCCTCAAATATCGGGATGGTGTAAATAGAAGTTAGAGCGCTGCTGCTGCTGCTATCAGTCGGCCGGCTTCTCGATTCAGCTTTCCCTCAAAGGAGGGAACTTGGGCCCATGACGTCAGGCCCGTAAATGTCGGGTCCAATATCAGTAGGCCCATTACATTCGACAAATATCATTTTTTTTTGGCCAAATTGACAAATATATCATGTACTATTTCAAAATTGACAGATCTATCATATCGTCTAAAATTACACCTCCCACAACCCCATCTGACGCCGTTATTGCAAATCTATCCTCCGTTATCGGACTCACTAACGGAATCCTACGTGGATTCACACGTGGCGTAACGCCGTTTATTCGTTGCCGTTATAGTGGTGACTTTCCCAAATTACCCACGCTGTTCACTGAAAAACCGATAATACCCCCACCCCTAAGCCTTCCAGGGAGACGATCATTCACCGCTGATCCATCTCTCCCCGGCGTCCAGAACCGGCGACGGCAGCGGCGACCCATCCTCCTCGGCGTTCCTGATGGTGGCAGAGCTCCCAGGCGCTTCCCTTAGCGGCTCTCCATTCCCGGTGCTCGAACTCCACGGCAACGGCAAACCCACCTCTGCCCCGGCGTCCTTCCGACCACCAAGGCGGCGGCAACCCTTTCCTTCTCCGGCGGCAGCGGATCGTGACTCTCCCGGCGACCCACGTCTTCCCCGACGACATTGACTCCCTAGCTCTCTCCGCCGTCGTCTCCCTAATCCCGATCACCGGAACCTTCCCCTTTGACGCGGCGTCCACCCCGATTGTCTTCGCGTGGAGATGGTGCGACAATCCCCCAGGGCCAGCCACGGGTGTCCCTCAAAATGGGTGAGCTTCGGCTGGGTCACGAATCCTTCGGGAAAGGTAAGAGTCTTTCTTTTGACTTTGTTTTCAATGGTCACGATTCTCACAAGTTATTTTTATTATTATTACTATTTAAAAAAAAAAAGAAAAAGAAAAAGACAGAACACAACAAAGGGAGGACGGGAGGACGGGGAATGAAGGCTTAGGGGTGGGGGGTATTATCGGTTTTTCAGTGAACAGCGTGGGTAATTTGGGAAAGTCACCACTATAACGGCAACGAATAAACGGCGTTACGCCACGTGTGAATCCACGTAGGATTCCGTTAGTGAGTCCGATAACGGAGGATGGATTTGCAATAACGGCGTCAGATGGGGTTATGAGAGGTGTAATTTTAGACGATAGGATAGATGTGTCAATTTTGAAATAGTACAGGATATATTTATCAATTTGGCCTTTTTTTTTAATGATTGCTTGAACAAGAACGATGATGATTTCACCACCACCATCACTAGACGCTAACAACAACATCACCATTTTCCCACCCACGAAAACTTTTGGAAAAAAAAAAAAGAAGAGCCTCATCTTTCTAGTTTGGCAAGCTGATCTCATCCATGTCATCAAGTGACAGGAATACTTCATCCAGGCAAGAGAGCTCCACTCCCCCTCCGCTGTCCCCGCCATCTCCGTCCTCGCAGTCGTATGCCCTGCAAAGAACCCATGTGCTTGGATCCTATACAACAAGAACCAACATTCAAACGTCTCGGTACGATGACAACTAGAGGCGAAATGGAAATGTCTTTGTTGTGTTGGGTGCTCACTATTTTCATGAGCCCTTTCCTTCTCGACGATCCGCCGGCGCCGGCGCCGGCTGGGAGGCGGTACTCGTGCATTATCCAGCTCGTCTTGATGCCGTGAGGAGACTCTCCCGAATGAAAGGCGTAGGACTGCTTGAATCCCACTTCCCGACAGGAAGAGCTTGCGAAGACCGGCTCTTCGGGGCGAATGGGATGCCAATATCCGCTCCTCGTCGTGTGGCTGGAGGCCTTCCTGCTGTAGAAGTACCACTTGCTGCCCTCGCACCACGCCTTACCTATACGTTAATGCATAAGAATAACGTTGCCGGTAATTCATAAACCACGGCATCCCCTTCATTACTACCTTGAAGTTCCCAAGGCTCGTAAGGATATAGTTTGAGGTCAGGGATGACATCGGGGTGGCAAGGCAAGAGCGAAGCCTTGCGATGGAGGAAGTGGACAATGAGCTCCTCATCTGTAGGGCAGAATCGGAATCCAGGGGGCAAGTTTACGTCGTCATCTCCCATCCCTGGGGCCTTCAATACGGAAACAACACTGACGAACTCAAGAGAGCGCAATCAAAGGAGCAGGAAGAAGTGAATCGGTTGGGTTACAAACATGAAGGAAGAGCAAGGGAATTCTGGTCTCTTCTTCCATGGAATGAGACGAGGTGGTGTAATTTTATAGTGTGAAGATTACCACCATTTTTTCGAATTGTCGGGACATTCAATTTAAAATAAATGGGTATTGAGCACGTCATATGGACTTTCGGGAGGAGAAGATGATGAAACACTATGCGAGTTCTATTAGTGTATATGGTAAGTCCCCAGATGGGTCCGCCCAGGGCGCAACTCCCATGCCGCGACTGTTTCATTGGTCCAAACACTCGGTGCAAGAATTTGGTACCAGCCGCACACGCCCACGATGTAACAGACGGCAGACAAACAAGTTCATCATGTGTGTCCCTTTTCGAAAGCATTAACCTAGGCATGCTCGATAACGTGCGATGACTCACACAGTTAAAAATGCTTAACTTTTACCACACGAAATCACCTGATCGATCTCGATCTCTGTTCGTCATTCGCCTCAAGTCCTAATGAGGCGTCATACCTCATGCTTATATCACAAATATGCTGTCACATAGGAGGAACATGGTGGTGGGTTGTGGGGTCACCGTGTGCCCGAAACATGATTCCACGATTTGCGAGTCAGTGGGGACCCCAACACCACCTCTTTTTGGAGTGTGCCTCAACTCGGACACCAAACAACAAACACCAATTCATCATCATTGTATCCCAGTTTCTTACACACCATATGCCTCTTTCCATAACACACTCTTGCAAGGAAACATGATTTAGGAAAACGAGAAAGACAGCCAGCCACAGAATCTCACAACCTAATCATCGTCGAAACATTCAATAGTTTTCCCGTTGTCCAAGGTTCAAGATGAAAACATGTCATGCCATTAAGATAGAATAATGAGGCGAGGATGTGTATAACTAGACTAGAATCACAGAAGATAAAAGGGAAGGGATTCCTACATTCTGACTTACTAATAGAAATTGTACCATCAGCACACAAACTTCAAAGGAATGAAATTCCAGAAACTATGACAAGTGGTCCGAATAGTCCTCGCCCAGACTCTACTGACTGACTTCCAACTTCAATCACGATTCCAGAAAACATGAGCATGATGTCAGGATGACAACGACATTACGAGGAGCCATGGGGGGGGGGGGGTGTCCTACATTAATATTCTTATTCACCATGCTGTTTTCTACTAAATAGTCACTTTCTAAAAGGGAAGGATCCTTAACAAAGAAGCATGTATCATTGTCAAGACCTTGCTAGTGTTGGTAGAACAAAACTCTCATCATCAAAGGACCCGTCAAACCTCAGATTTTTCGGTTTTCATCTTTATGAGGATTAATCAGGGTCATCTCATGCCAAAGTAACACTACTATATTAGGGCAAAGGGCACAAGTCCAAACCTCAATCTATAGAAAGGAGGTGAAAATCAGCAATCAACATCTAGTTCAGTGGACTTTTGGCAGTATTTACGAGCTAAAGTCATGACATGAAAACATGACTCTTGAAGTGGACTCTCATTACCCAAAGTGGGATAAGATATTTGATGTTGGGTCGTCTCATGTGACCAGATGGGATTCTCATTTGCACCATTTCGAGCCACATGTTATGCAATTCGGGTCATTTCTCTTCCCTATGTTATCATCAAAAGTCCTCAAAGTCTTGGAGGCATTCAATAAGATTAAATCAATTACTCATACTGTCTATGAAGCTAATATTGCAGGCAGAATTTCTAACTTTGCTTTCATATATGCTAAGTACTGATCAGTAACGAAGCTTAAAAAAACACAAGTAGTCGTTGTCTGGAAGGGTAAAGACAAGGGTGTTGCTGTGTCCTATGGCCTATCAAAGGAGTTGTGAAGGTAATTTGCCACTCCGCATTAAGAAACAGCAGAAGTGGCTTCCAATGCTATTAAGATCACTTGGTAATGATACTACTGGTAATTATCGGGAAAGTGGGTAAAAAAATTATAGATATGACACAAGCCATGATAGGCAACACAATGGAAAGTCTATGAACTTGAAGCTTATCCAAAAGCAACAGATAGGAAACGTACCATAATTGAGTTCATAATAGAGATACAAGTGGAGGGATAACTTTTATGCAACTTGACTTGCGAAGGGTGAGCAAATCATACCAATCCTGCACAAATCTTCACATCCACTTTTCTACCTAATCATGTCGAGAAAACTCTAGTTTTTATCTGGCTGTCATTCATCGTCATCTGTTGTAAGGAATGTAACAGATGGCTCCCAAACAATGATTAAGCAGAGAAACCATACGGAAATGCCAGGCTAATCAAATTCTTGAGCATTTGGCTGTGTTCATATGGAATATCAGTGCCAGTAACAAATATTTTGAAAGAGAAAAGCCTGGAGACATGATTCTTATCCATTGCATCCAAACATGACAATATAATAGAAAACTCATAGACCAAGGAACGAATACATGATTTTCCGTTGCAATGTCAACTTTCCAATTCAATTGGCGGCTAAAGGAAAAGGAGGCAGCGAGGATCTTCCCCACAAGGAAAGAAATGACAGAAAGGCAATCCCAATTGCTGTATATCGTTTTATCCAAACAGTGTACACCATAACCCAAGTTGCATGCTAGAAGATGTGCCATCAAATAATATATCACACAGCAGTTATAACAAGCAAGAAGGTGAAGTAAAGAGGACATTGGCATAGATTAAACTCAGATAACAGTCAGAAACAACTTCAGCCTAAGAACCTTTTGAACTTGTCCGGTCCCATTCAGAAAGTTTAAGCTGGGTTACGAGCTTTGTGCTCAGCTGCTCATGAATCTTTCTGAACTTTTCCCTTAGCCTCATGATCTGCAAATTTAACCGGTGAATAAGGACTAAAGTGGATACTACTAGGAAAATGTTCTTCTTAAGATAATAAAATTGTACCTTTTTCAATTCAATTTCTGCATCACGCTTTCTTTGCCCCAACGAGTGATGTAGATTAGTAATGTCAAAAACATCATCTAGGTTATCACCAAAAGCAGATTCCAGATCCTCACGAAGTAGTGTAGGTAGCTTATCAATAACAGGCATCAGCAGGAAGCAATTAAACTGAAAAGAGCACATGAATAGAATGAGTATAGTGAAAATTTTAGATGATAAATTATATTAAAAGATAGATTATGAGAAAGAGATTAATAACCTTAAGTTCAGCAGATGCCAGAAAATACTCCCTTATCCCTTGGAATATCTGCTGTACCAGAGCATAAACGATTCTTTCAGAAGATGGAGCAAGCTTACGGTTCCAGAGAGTACTATCAAGAAGGTCGGCTAGCCTAGTTTCTGTTGTCTGAACGCTGGTCCCCAGGTCATGTCCAGAGGCCAAATGGCTTAATTTCACATCTGTTCTGTGTTTCGCATCCTGCTTCTCTACAGAAGCACCTGTTCCTACCGTTGGTTCCTGTGAGAGGTTGTCGGTAGAAGATTGTTCTGTACCACTGAATGAGTCCAGGAATCGATGTAGCCCAGCACGATTCTGTAGTTGGTAAAGCATTTGATGAAAAACCAAACTAATATAAACTAATTTAGATCAATCTGTAGATGATAAACATAAAAAATTAACCAGAAACAGTTACTTTATTGTGGAGAGACCAAGTGACATAACGAGTGGTGCTGATTAAGTCCTCCATACACCTACATATTAACATTGATCATCAATAACTGACAAATAAGGATATAAAAATTAAATAACGAAAATTCTCACCCATGTACACCTGAAAACCACAAGTAGTCCTGTGTTTTGGTTAAATCTTGAAGAGGCTAATGTAGTAGCATCCTAACTCTAATAGGATTCAGTTCAGAGTAGTTTCTATTAAGCACTTTGGAACAGTTCTATTTCAGCAAAGATAGATATGATGGCATTCTTGACATATTGTTGCAACATCTGAAAGTTAAAACAGCTAGAATACATATGTTGGCATCTTCAATATAGTTAAACAAAGCCAAATTAGAGAAAATATTTACTTTTCACGGCAAGCTCTTTCGGTTGATTCAGCAAAGTTATTGTAGGCAGAAGCAACACGTCTCAGAAAAACCTCATGCCCACTTAAGTATTCACCATCTTTCTGCGCAAAAGAATTATAAATGGATTAAAAGAGAAACTTGAAGGAAATAACGAAAGCTCTTGTCACATGATATGGTTGAAAACAGTGGGACACACCTGAAGCAGATAAACGGAGATGGGAAGCAATCTTTTCAGGATGTGCAGCAACCTTGATCCTAACTGTGATACAAAATGAGAACACACAGCTTTGCCATGAGAACTGGAAAAAGGATCAAGATTAGATAAACAAGATCTTCAGAAGGGTCCTGAAGTAGGATTAACAAGTCTGTGAAAATAACAACTCCGTCCACTATCAATCATTGTCAAAAGCAAGCTTACTTTTGATATCATTACAAAATGAATCTTATGAAAAAATTGTACCAGTAAGGTTAACATCAGTAATTGCCCACAAAGTCAAAAGGAGAAAAATAAGAAATCTCCACTAAAGCAAACTGCAAAAGGATCTTCATGGATGAGAGATTATAAAAGGCTTATGGATAGAGCACAACACGAACAAAAAGAAGTCAGATTCCTGAGAAATTTTATCACCTTACCCATACTTGTCAAAAACTACATGATAGTCAGCATTACACATGCAAAATATGTGGGAATCAAACGAACTAATATATACTTATCGACAAAAAGAAGGAACAAATTTCAAGATGATTGTCAACTGCCTATACTATAATAGCAAATCATCCATCAAGGGAGGATTAGCTAATTTATCAAAGTCTCGCCATAACAAAACTGTAAGGGAGACCAAGAAACACCCCAAAAAAATTAGGTTGCCAAAAACAAATTAGGTCGCAAAGATGAATGAGATACCTGATGAAGAAAAGGTTCAAATGTATCACGAGCCTTCGCAACAGCAATCACACAAGCAGTCCTGATTATCCCAAGAAGCTTGTGGATAAAGTAGCAAATAAACACTAACTTACAGACTAGGAGAGAGAGAGAGAGAGAGAAAGAGAAGATTACCTTGAATAATTGGTTCCATCGTGAATATCTTCTACCCCACATGCATTAACTATCTCTTCCCGAGTGATTGGTGGACACTTGATTCCTCCGACAACAAACCGGAACTCAGCCATTGCTCGATGGTACTGTGCACCCCCATATAGACGCATTCCAGCATTCTAACCAGGAGCAAAAAAGGTATCACTTTTGTTTCCCCACCAGACTTTGTGATAGTTGAACTCCATAGGGACATCCCCTCTTTTGAAACCTATGGTGTGTCTACACACCAAACTGGTGTAACCTAAACGCTTTGGCCACAAGCTAAACAAATCTCCCTTTCTACCAAAAAAAAGTTATTCCCAATATTTTAAGATGCTTAGGCTGTATTTGGAGTGCAATGAAAATGAGTTCCCATATATTAACTGCATAAATCCTTCTCAATGACAACTATCTTTATTATTATGGATTACAAGGTGTTAGAGAAATCCCAATTGAAATTTGGAGGTGTATAATTCTCCTCCACATACCAGAAAATGTGAAAATTCCTCACTTTGTCCAGAACTTAAAAGTAAGGAAAAATCCAAGCTTTTTACTTGTAATGGTCCCCGCTTAATATTCCAAGTCAGGCAATTCTGTCTTGAAAAGGTAAAATGGTTAAAATTTTCTGCTAATTATGAGCGCAGTAACGAAAATGTAAAATGGTTAAAATTCCTGAGATTAGATCTGTTAAGTAAATAGGCAAGCGTGTAACCAAGATCTGAAGCTTACTGGAATCAATTTTTGTGGGAACTGCAAACCATCAGTACCAACAAACACTCCACCATTGGCCCTTTCATCCTGAAGTGTTTCACCTACAATTATGATTTTGTGAAACTAGGTGGACATAGGCAAACAAGAAGAATCTACAAGAAAGAAGAATGTCATTGAACCATAGTGGCTTTGTCTCTTGTGTTAAAGGACAAAGAAAATGGTGATAGAAATATCAAAAGAAGCAAGGTCTAATTGTTGCTGAACTTTAGCAATTATATTTACATGTCTTGTTCATTTAAATGGATAACATTAACGGTTAAAGGCAAAGAGATGTACTTCCTTTTTCTACCCATAACCCACAAATTTTTGCCCCTCAAGAATCAAGATCCAAAAGTCCTCGTTTCTCAGATATTTCATTAACATTCTCTCCATGACAAACTAATAAAAGTAACTGTGAGATACTCATCATGTAGCCTGAATAATAAAGAATCCTAGCAAATTACTGAGTAAAATGGACAATAGAAGATCCATGAACATTTCAGAAGAATTAAATAATCTAGTATTACTTATCAAAAAAATAAACTATTATCTTGAGCATGTGCTAGCAGCATGAGTGTTCTGTAGATTTTCATGGTTTTGATGATTCTACAGTGCATACCATTGTTTATATTTGGAGGATGAAACAATCTAAAGTTGCAAAAATATAGATTAAAAAGACATTGAAAGAAATCAGAATTTTTCTAGGAAGGATCTCAAATACCAAATTTTTCTGGAGGTGCGACAACCGTTCCTTTGAGCAATAGCGATAACTGAATCGTAAGACATCATTTAATATCAAAGCTTGGAAGGACAATTAAACTAGCAATAATAAGTTTAGACAGACCTTGGTCAAAAACAGATCATGGAATGTTCTTCCTTTCTCCTTCAACTTTGCTTCGTCCAACGTGCTGCAAATCAGTAGTAGAAAAAAATTGTCCATTCCAGGTCAATATCCAGTTCAAAGGAAACATAAAGTCACAAATTCAGGTATTTTGCTTTCACACAAATACTGATAGGTAAATGCTGAACAGCAGCCAGTGGTACAGGTAAAGAGAAATCGTTTTCCTTCAGCAACAGGTTCGTCCTTTAAAACATTAAGGACCACTAGTTTGCGCTTTGCACACCCATCTAATTCTCAGTATTTTTGCGAAATCTCACTCTCTCTTTATTCCCCCAACGCCGCAAAAACCCAAAAACTCATTGAAGCCATCATACACATTAAGAGAGGAATGCAGGAAAACGACACGATGAGCACACGAATTGCATATAAACAAAAACAAGTGAACAATTGATTTCCCAGCAGAGTTAGTGAACAAACGGAAGGTTTTCTCTTACCATAGCTCCCGATCAATTTCATTAAGCTTTCTCATGGCAGTTCGGTGCTCCTTCTCGAGAAGGGGAATTATCCGTGGGACACTATCCATGTATCTGGATCCAAAGTTTTATGGAACATCAGGTAACAGGATAGATAATAACAGGGAAACCTCTTGTACTTTCATAAAGAATACCTTTTCTGGAGCAGTTCTTCTAAAAATAGTCGTAGTTTGCTCACACCTATACGACTTTTCTCTTGCTCTGACAGAGCTCGGCCCAACTTCTCCTCTAATGTTGCAATATCCTCTGCTTCTCTCAGTGATATAGCCTTCATATAAAGATAAGATACAGATAATATAAACAAATGTTACCAAACAAAAGAAATAAATCATTGAGCCCAATCATTAAAGAAACGCATGCTTCAAAGCACGGAAGGCCATGCTTTTGCATTTGAGAGAAAGGAGTGAGAGAACTTGAATTTGTTGGAAAACATACCCTTTTGAAATCCTCATTTGTCCGGTAAACTGACTCATGTCCAAACCCTACCCTTCCGGACGGCACTGAAGTGAAAAAAGGAGAATCCCCCAATATAAACCCATCAAGCGTGCTTGCCGGGGGTGAGAGGAAAACTTCCACATCTGAAGATCGTGCAAACTGTGGTATCTTGGTGTCGAGCTTGGTTGAGACTATCACAGTTCTGGAAAGCTCAGGATCAATCTGCACAGTCTCCCAAGCATCAAATCAGATTACAAGTATAGAAGATACTGCATTTCCTACTTCCAAAATCACCTTCCCAAATGCTGGGACATATTCGGACAATTTTTGTCTATTTTCATAGTTTAACAGTAGTGATCAAAGTAAATTCAGCTTGCCGCTTTGGCTATACAATAATAATTTCTTTATTGTTGTTTCTACTGTGATGGTATAACGATTCCTCTCCCTGTCCACACTAATTGGAAAGTATCTCTGCACCAAGGCATCTAATGTCTGATGACATTTCGAGACATGGAATTTTAGAGAAATTTAAACAATTGGTGGAACAAACAACAGCATAAACCTGCATGACAACCCTACGGGTAGTGGCATTGCTCCAATCACTACAGTCTTCAAGACATAGAATGATAAGTTCCTTATGCTGCATTTTGGATCGAACCAGTGACTCAACGGCACGAGCTTGGCCCTTCAGAAAAAATTAGACAAAATTAAGTCAACAATACCAGCAAAGAGATCATTTCTTAACAAGAAATAAAAAAGAACTGCAATTTCAGAACTCACAGTACCTGCAACATGCGATTCTTCCGCCCTGGAGCAGGGGCAATGAGCCCAGGGGTGTCAATTATTGTGAGGTCAGGGCAATACTTATACTCGACTTTGATGACAATTTCTTTAGCAGAGAATTGAGAAGGCTCCTGTTCCAGCCTCATGTTCTCGGCTTCTATATACGCCTGCAGGCAACCCTTGCTTCGTTTACAGTTATTAACTTTATGCAGTTAACATTACCAAAACTGGTTAACCTAAGCCTTGCCCCTCCCCAACCCCAAAAAATAAGACCCCTAAGGAAAAATGAAACGCCACAATCTTAAATCTTTCCCACTATAACATGTCAAAAGCCAGCATCAATCGGACAACAAAATGAATTCCCCTATCCGGAAAAACTGGCCAGCCCAAATTTCAAAAGCAAAATTTAAAACAGGAAGTTCAAACTTGTTCGGATTTCACGAAATCAGTCAAACTTAATGCCAGTAATCAGCTGGAATGAATTCTTTCTGAAACGCCAACCGGCGTGGAAGTTGGGCATCCTACTACCTGAATGTCAGGGAGCGACATCTCCCTGCCAGAGCACCCGTTCCCATCCCCGTCCCCATCGACAAGACGGCAGCAGGGCTCCTCGCATTGGGGGTCGTACTTCATGTGAAGCATGATCGGCCTCCGGGTCTTTGTCCCACCGCCGACGTGGTTGAACTGGAAACCCATTAGGGCTTCAACGAGCGCGCTCTTACCGTCGGTCTGGTGGCCCACGACAAGGACGGCGGGAGCATCGAAGGGGCTGGAGAACTCCTGCGCGAGTCCGTGGAGGTCATTGTACGCCTCGTAGAGCGACTGCCGTTCGAAGACAGGCTGCCGCGGACAGCGGCGGTGGGGGTCGGCGCCGTCGCCGCGGTCGGCGGGCGGGGAAGGCGACGGAGACATGTTTTTTGGAGGGAAAAGAAGTGTTTGGCTGTGTGGACTTTTCTTATCCGTTGTCGTTTAGGGAGATGATCCGGTGCAAGCGGGTCTACAGTAACGCACTGGTCTGGTCCCCACCTTTATTTATGTGGACAGTCGAAGAAAAGAAAATTACACTTATACATTCATATTATGTGACAAATAACATGACACGAACATCTCCTGATGCAATTATTCGACGGAGCATTTTTACACCGTAAGTAGCATTTAATTTATTTTTATAACTAAACTTCTAAAATTGGGTTTTTACAAATTGTGTAGGTGTATTAGTTTTACATTCACATTAGATTGAATATTGATATGTTTAGTTTTGAAAATTAGACACGATTTTAGCAACAACGGACGTTACAGGTTTTATTATTAAGGCAGTCGGAGCAATGCCCTGTCTTCGAGCAATAACCTCTGCAGCTAGCTGTCCGTGGGAGACGACTGGTTCGGTTGCCCGACCGTGATCCTATACGTCCTAAGGTGATGCTACTTATTGACCGTGGACTGCCTGAACTATTCCCCTAGCTCCTCGATAACCCAAGCTGAGAGCTGTGACGTCATCGGAGAGACGGATCAGCAATGCTGACACGAGCGCCTTCCCTGATGGACCATAGGATGGGGCCTCGTTCATCATGAAGAACGTGTTGTCCCTTGGCCTGAACCATTCATCGCCGAGAAGTATAAACAGACAGTGCTCCTAGCTGGTTTAGGATCTCGTCTTTCCGGCCAAAATCTTATCCAACTCCGGTTGTTCGACAGCCAAGCTCGCTTCTAAGGATCTGGCCATTCTCCAATCTCACGACCACAGGCGATTCCCCGTCGCTGGGGACTACAAATTCGACCCTCATTTTCAGCAGGATTTATTCGGGCGGGGGTAATTTGGCAGCCAGTTGTTTCTGGATTTCCACTATTCCTTTGGCCGGAAGGGCTTAGTGCGAGGCACTTGAACATGAAATAGAACAACCTCGACTTTCCTGCTAAACATATAACAACTCTGGAACAGGTTCCTGCTAAACATAGAACAAATGTACGTCTATGAACAACAAATTGCCTTAAAATTTCAAGCTATAACAACAATGAGGACTTCTCTAGCTGGCTTTCCCTATATTTTCCTGTTGAGGAGGGTGCGGAGTTATATCAATGTCACAGCTCGAGAAGGCGAGTTCGATGCAGATGCAGGCAGGCCCACACGAAACAAAAAGGGGGTAAAGGAGGGGCTGAGGCTTATTGAGGGGGGGTGTTTTCTGTTGTATTGCGATAGTATTGGCTAAGAAGTATCAGAAGTGAGGCCACTCAAAGCTAAGGATTGGGGTGAGGATTTTTATGAGAAAAGGCCAAGTCTAGGGGGTGCACATCTGAAAGAAGATTGGCAGTCTTCTATGACGACAAATGCTGCCGCAACGGATAAAATTCTTAATGTAGTCATCGACGCCTTCTCTCAATGGGTTTTCGCCAGACTGAGAAGGGAGTTCCACCTGAATCCCATCATCCAGAGGAGACCAATCTCTGTGAAGGATTTTCGTGTTGGATTTTCCACGAGCCTGTGGAGATCTGGGAGGAGCAACTGGAGTTGCTGCTGCTTCTGCAATCGCTCTTGCCTGCATTCTCCTTTCCTGGTGACATTAGTCGGCATAAAAGCATCACATTATGCTCCAAGCTATTCAAGAACTGCCTCACAAAGATTGTTGGTTTACCTCCAAACTTCTCCTCAAGGTGAGGCGAGACGGTAGGTATCCAGCTCTAGGATGCTGCAGCAAAATTAATCCAATCAACCATCATATCTGTATTTACAGAATCAAAATAGATGTGCATAAATGTATACTTCACATGCTAAATGAATAGAAAACTGCCATTTTACGGTTCATAGAGCTCATGTCATGCGCATAAAAATCTCTTCCCTTTACCTGATAAGTGCTATTGCATTTCGCTGTAGTAAAGGAAGCCGGGCAATACACACTGATTTCTTATCATTGAGTAGTTTGATCAAGAACAACGAATAGTTAACCTTTCAGCCATTGAACGGGCTGCTTAGCCGGGCAAACCCCACTCAGGCTGCATTCAGGTAATCAAATCTAGAACTGAAATTCTTTTGCTAGATCTATCAACATCAAGAGCTAATGATGCCATTACGAGAGACGACGAGTCAACGAGAACAACACTAAACTTACTTCGCCAAAGAAAGGGATAGAAGAACTCACATGCAGTTGTTGGCCCTGATAGCTGCCGCTGGGCTCTACTCTAACGCGGTGGATAGCCTTCCTACTATTTCTCATGCTCAGCGATGATGCACCCACCTCATCTCTGATTATATCCACCACCAGTGTTCCCTCCTCAATGTTCTGCACTGTCGATGATGGTGAGTTTGCTTGCAGATGTCTGAGGAGATTGATATAGCTTGGCGAATAATCAGTAGGTGAATTCCTTGAGGATTGCTTGTGGCGAAGCTTCCCAGATATAACAGGACTGGCAACTCCAGGAGTTATCATGGGAATGTTTGCACCACCACCCGGAATCCTTATCTTTGAAAGTCTACCGTTCTGGCTGTAAAACTGATCCATCGACTGACTCCTCTGGCCCCTGCTTCAAAGAATCGTGATTGGATTGAGAGAACCTGTTTCATAAAACTCAAGATATGGATAAAGAAGCACGTGGGTATAAGATAACTGATCACATCAAAAGTTGACAAGCACCCAGAAAAAGCCAGAACTTTAATGACGAACCTATGACCTTTTATTAGGCAAATTCCCAACTCAGTATACTGCAAGCACCTTCAGAAGCCTCCACATGCAAAACAACACATTGTACCCAAAGTAATCATGTTTATACTCGTCGTTTGTAAATAACTAGACTAAGACTTCACGGTTGCACTTTTGCCTGTAAGAGACTGGAAAACAAATGGCTAAACATATACAACCTCTAACATACAGAGAAAGGAGAAAAAAAAAAGAAGAAACAGACGTTGTCCAGCGAAACAAGAAATAAGATTGAACCTTTAACCATGGCCCAGCAAAACAAAGACATAAAACTGTCGCTGTCGTCTGATGTGCTCACAATAAAGAAATTGGAATCAAAGTTCTCCCCATTATATCGAGTTCCCATCGACATGATGGCATCATTCAGATCCATGACAAGCGACCAACCAACCAACCAAAGTAATCGGCACCATGGATTAACCAGGCCAACTCAGTTCACCCCTTCATTAATTTCCTTACGTTACATCATCATTCCATCCCCACCTACACATCAACTTATCTATCCCGAGTTGTGTAACCGCCCAAAAATCCACAAAAGAAGCCACTGCACCGCACAAGAAAAACGCCGAGCGAACACTTTTCGACGAAATCACTGCAAAACCACCGAGGAAACCAAAATCGGCCGACCTGAACTCGAGTTTAATCAACAACCGGAGATCGATTTCTTCTGATTACCTAAACAAAGAACCAAATTATCGATCGGCACGCCCCGCTAACCCGACCACAATCCACTGAAACCGGCCGCGGGCCAATCAACAACTCAAGTCGGACATTCACGTCCCCAGAAAGCTCCTCTGGTGGACGATCGGGCGCCGGAGAAGACGCAAGAGGTCAAGGAGGCCGTCGGAAGGGAAGGGACTTCGCCCAGGACGAGCTTTTAGGGTTTTAGCGCGGGGGGTTGCCGCGAGTACCATCGAGACTTGGAGAGGAAGAATGGCGAGGAGTCCACGCTGCCCCGGGTGCCTACTGCTGCCCGCGAGGGAGCGGGGCGAGATTTTTTCGGGGGGGGGGGGGGGGGGGGTGGGTTATATAGGTAACGCCGAGCTCTACCACGATGACGTCATCATGGGTCCCAGGCGAAAAGTAATGTCGACATTAATCTCTTTTGATACAGGAAATCATCATAGCTTTGTTCCAAATTAACCTTATTTTCCAAAATAACTCGCGAAATAACTTCGTCAGTTTAGAAATTCTTAAAATAACCTCTCGAAAGCGGCCTTTGAAAGGCCGACTTCAGTCCTTAAGGAAGTCGGCCTTACAAAGGTCGATTTCCATTTACTTGGGATGAAGTCGGCCTTTGTAATGCCGACTTCATGTCGCCGGGGACCCCGCATGAAGTCGGCTTTAGAAAGGCCGACTTCATGCGATTTAATTTTTTTTTGCTAAGTTACCTGAAGTCGGCCTTAGGAAGGCCGATTTCCTTCTGCACTAACGAAATCGGCCTTTGTAAGGCCGACTTTCCTCTGACATTGAGGAAGTTGGCCTTAGGAAGGCCGATTTCCTTCTGCACTAACGAAATCGGCCTTTGTAAGGCCGACTTTCCTCTGACGCTGAGGAAGTCGGCCTTAGAAAGGCCGAGTTCCTTAGCGCACAAGGAAATCGGTCAAGGCCGACTTTGCTCTGAAATCGGCCTTACAAAGGCCGATTTCCTTAAGACAAATAAAAAAAAAGAAACGGTCGATCACAAACCCACCTGTAATGCACACATAACTCAAGAATGACAGTAATCCAAGAAAATATGACATGATATGATAGTAATCGAAGCAAATGTTTCAAAGCAACATGTTCAAATCAGAAGTACATGATACATAATCTATTTCTTCCCTTTTCTGCGAAAGTAGAAGAACGATCCAAATCGCCGATGAGTGTCAAGTTGCGTGAGCTGCGAAGAGCCCTCTGCATCAGCTGCGGGTGGTCCATCCCTCCTACTCTTCCTTGGTGCCTCGGGAGTGGATGACGTAGGAGCATACGCATATGCTGGAGTCTGAAAGTCATCAACCGGAGTCGGATCAAACACAGCAGACGGATATATCTCGTGCTCCTGCGACTGCACGATGAAGTGTTCAACGTCGAACATGTCATCAACGCGATGCTCCTCCTCTTCTGCTTCCTCTTGCTCCTCCTCTTCATCTTCATCCTCCTCCTCCTCCTCTTCCGCGTCCTCCTCCGCCTCCGCCTCCTCCTCCTCCTCATCCTCTTGGTGCTCCTCAATCGGCAGCTCAGCGTCAAACTCGTCATCACCACCCGCCGGCCCTTCAGGACGTCCGTACAAACGCATCGGGGTAAACTCTCTGAGGAAACTATGCCCCCTACGAGAGATACCAGCGATGTGCTGTAATTCCTCTGGATCACCGGTCTCGGATCGAATGGAGATGTCCCTCATTTGTTGCGTCTGCAAATAAAGTATATTAATGTAGTGAATTACACAATAATGAACCTAATAGTTAATAAACTTACCACTATACTCAACATGACGCCAGTGTGCGATAGATGAGGACGTGAGTGGCGCGTGTACCACGAATGGTAGTTCTCGTCCTGTCCCCATTGTAGAGGAACGATATGGCTACCCCGGTTATGCCACAACTGGACGTACTTGGCATGGATGTGCATCCAGTTATCCAACTGTTTACCCCGCATGTCGATCCGGTGGAGACGTGCTTCAGCGTCACAGATTCCTGGTATGAGTTGGTGGTCTCCAAATTGCCGGATGACTCTGTCTGGGTAGTGCCACTCGACAATGCAGAAACAGATTAGTGGCACACGTGCCCGCCAGCTGTGTTCACCATCCAAACAGTAATCGGGAAGTCTTGAGCGAATCTCATCCGTGTATGGATCCCAAATGACCTGAAGAATCGACCAAACATAACCATCCGCATATGAATCTCATCCGACAATCACAATAACTAGAAAGAACATAAAGTCGAAGGAAAATACCTGTCGAGCACTTTGTCTATCGAGAGCTTCCCTAATCACCGATAACACATGTGTGGCTACAGTTGTCGTGTCGAGAGCTGCACCCCATCGATAAGCTAAAGGCATTCCTTGCCTTTGCCTGCTTCGGCGTCTAAGGGGGGATAAATGAGGAAATCTGTCCCAAGCCCATGTCTGCACCAATACTAAACAACCAGCCACCTGCGACGCATTCTTATCTGCAGCTCTACACAACTGTCTATATAACCATGCCAAACAAGCTGACCCCCAGCTATAACCACCACAGACATTGAAATCCTCCAATAGTGGAAGCCACATGAGATGCACTAAATTATCTGACTTATCCGGGAACAACATCGATCCTATGAGCTGCAATAGGTATGCCCTGGTATGCATACGTACCTGCTCATCTGGTGCTTAAGGATGTAGCACATCAAAACGGGAGGCCAACCAACTCATTTTAACCCTTCCCGCCTTCAAGTGAGCCGGACCCGGAACCTCACCCAGTAAGTGTGCGCATACGGAAGTAAAGTCGAAACTAGTGAAGCCAATGACGGGGTCGCCCTCAATGGGCAATCCAAGCTGAATAGCCACATCCTCCAAAGTAATGGTCATCTCTCCATGCGGCGTTGTCACATCGGATAAAATGTATACTTGTTGCATATTTCTTGGATTTGCAATTGCAAACTTAATCAGCAATTTCACATCTTTGTCCTTTTTAATAGGAACCAGATAATGCTTCATGTCAACATTATTAACCTCCAGAACAGGATACCTATGCGCCATATTTAACGGAATTGCTGATTGCAAGCCGATAGCTTCACATATAAATCGTTCGAAATTTTCGTAATTCACAAATTTTGGGATTTCTGCTCTTGCTACTGAACCGTTATTATATCCAACTCCGTCCGATCCATTGACAATATTTCCATTGAAAAAAATTAATAACTCAATTGAAGACATTGAGACGGTTCCCTAAATAAATTGATCAATCAAATTAGAACGTATTAAAAAATGATTAATTGCCACATAATTCATTAAACTCAAAGAAATTCTAATTAATAGTAATTAATGCTAATTAATCATAATCTCCTCTAATTAATCATCACTATAACAAACAAACCCTAACTATCAATATTAGCCATAATCAACGCATAAATAACATAAAGTAAGAAAACTTACGGAAACGGGGAGGCTCGGGTCTCGCGAAGGCACGGGAGGCTCGGGGTGGCTATGGGAGGCTCGGGGCGACTCGCGGAGGCTCGGGGCGACTCGCGGAGGCTCGGGGCGGAACGGCAGGGCTTCGGACGGAACGACGAAGCGGCTGGACGTCGTCGGGTGAACGGAAACTAGGGCTCGGAAACGGAAACTAGGGCTCGGGTGAACCCCGAGATCTAGTTTTTTATTTTTATACCCGGGTGAAGTCGGCCTTTGTAAGGCCGACTTCCTCAGCGTCAGAGGAAAGTCGGCCTTACAAAGGCCGATTTCGTTAGTGCAGAAGGAAATCGGCCTTCCTAAGGCCGACTTCCTCAATGTCAGAGGAAAGTCGGCCTTACAAAGGCCGATTTCGTTAGTGCAGAAGGAAATCGGCCTTCCTAAGGCCGACTTCAGGTAACTTAGCAAAAAAAAATTAAATCGCATGAAGTCGGCCTTTCTAAAGCCGACTTCATGCGGGGTCCCCGGCGACATGAAGTCGGCATTACAAAGGCCGACTTCATCCCAAGTAAATGGAAATCGACCTTTGTAAGGCCGACTTCCTTAAGGACTGAAGTCGGCTTTTCAAAGGCCGCTTTCGATAGGTTATTTTAAGAATTTCTAAACTGACGAGGTTATTTCGCGAATTATTTTGGAAAACGAGGTTAATTTGGAACAAAGCTCGAAATCATCACGAGTTATTGGGCCATAAGTAGTGGGCTCAGACCGCTAGAATTTGTGGGCCTGTAAAATGCCCAAATCGTCCCTGTCAAAGTCAACGGCGATTGCTCCTCCCCTGCCGAGAGATCAAAGTCAATGGAAGGCCTTCGGGAGGGAGAAGAAAAGTCAGTTGATAGAAGAAACCCTTCGTTTTTAACTTCCCGTCGCTTGTGGCAGTCTTACGCGCTTTCTTCACGTCATCGTCAAGGTTTTGGAAAACAAAAAGCTTTAAAAAGAGACCCTCAAAAGTCAACGGAGCACAAGAGAATAATAAATAAATTGAAGCGGCTAACTTCCCACGCGCTAATGATCGCGCAATATTTTAAATTTTACTCATTTTTAGTATATTATACTAAAATGTACAATAAAACTTAGTACAATGTATAAATGATGTACTAATATATATATAGTACCTGTTAGTATATTATACATTAATATAATATTAGTAATTACAAATATACTAATCGTTATAAAATTTTTACGATTAATATTAGTATAATGTACAAATATGTACTAGTACATGTAAATATGTACTAATATACAGTACTTTTAGTATAATGTATTAAAAATGGACAAATTTTAGTAGATTGAGCCGGACGTTAGTGGCCTCCTAAATAATAGTATATATAAAGATGAAATGAAAGATGTTAACGATGAATTTTTTTTAAGCCTTTTGTGTTTTTTTTTTCTTTTAGGAGAGTGATTTATTGCAGGTGTTGAATGCTGACTGGGGGTGGAGTCGGGGGGATGTGCCTGTTTTTGACTTGATGACGGGGACAAAGTGGGAGCCCAGCTTCCTTTCTTTTACTTATTATTATTACATGCCCACTCCCCCTTCCCCTCCAAAACCTCTGTGCTGTTACAACGGAACAGCCATTGACCCAGCAGGACTTCCTCCCCCAAGATCGATCCTTTCCTTCGCGCTTTACCATTATCTTGCTATTCCTGTCGTGGGTCGTCGCCAGTTTCTTAGGAAAGGTTAACGTGTGGGTTGTGGTGGTGGTGGGTGCTTGGGGGGAGGTGTCGTTGGTCGAGGGCGCGCTTCCCCTCTTGTGGGGATTGGATTATCTGGACTCTCTCATTTGATGGGATTATGAACTTAGTTTTGTTGGTCGGGGTTGGGTTTTTTGTTTTTAGAGAGTCGTGCGTGTGTATGGGGTCGATGAGCTGTTGTGGGGTGGAAAGGGGTTGTGTGGTGTTGTGAAGTTGGGATTTTTGTTGGGTTTGGACTGGAATGATGAGGAGATTGATTTTTTATTATGTTCTGTTAACTGTGGCTTGTTGCTGCTTCTTGGCTCGAGTCAGTGGTAATCCTGAAGGTTGGTTGGCTTTCCCTCCTTTCTCTACAATTTTTCTTTGCTGATTTTGGTTAGATGTTTTTTTTTTTCCATAATTGGAAGCCTATGAATCTCTTGTTTCTGCGATTTATCGAAACCCTTTACTTTTAAGAGTTTGTGATTGCTGTCTAGAAGGCAAGTATGTGGGTTATATATTGTCAAAAGGCAATGCCTGGTTTAAGTACCCTTTAGATTTCTTGAGGGACTCTGTAAATTGCTTTTTTTCATAGTTCCAGTTCACCTCTTGCGTTAGGGATCTCTGTTAGCCGTATGAAACCAATCGCCAGCTTCATGAGTTATGGTTGTTGAGTTTACTGCATGTGACTGTGGGTTGAAGTTAGTGGGCTCGTGGACGCCTTCTTTTCCTTCCTATATCAGGGGCCATGCTAATCTGACATTACTTAGGATGTTAATGGCTACTTATTTTAGAGAAAGATTCCCTCTAGTAACCCCTAAGTTTCTCCATTCTCTGGTTTGTTCATTATCATCTACGCATTGACTTTGACGGTACATGAGTATCTTCTTTATCGAGGTTGAGGTGTATTCTTTCTCTCATTCTGAAATTATTTCAAGAGCAGGCGATGCTCTGAATGCATTGAAGATAGTCTTATCAGATCCAGGCGGTGTGCTTCAAAGTTGGGATGCCACCCTCGTCAATCCATGCACATGGTTCCACGTCACCTGCAATAACGACAACAGCGTCATACGGGTGTAAGCATTTTATTTTATTTTTCCTTCCAAGCCTGGTACTTAATGGGTGGCAAAACTATTTCTGTTTAATAAATGCTCGTAAACCTCCTCAGGGATCTTGGAAATGCAAATCTAACGGGTCCATTGGTATCCCAGCTTGGCCAGCTCTCAAATTTACAGTACTTGTAAGTTTATATCTTTCAATGGAAAAACTTTTTTCCTTTCACAAGACTGAACATGATTCTTCTATGGCAGGGAGCTCTACAGTAATAACTTATCTGGGAGACTTCCAGACGAGCTTGGAAACCTCTCAAATCTGGTCAGCTTGGATCTTTATCTCAACAAGCTGGACGGTCCCATTCCTGTGACATTAGGGAAACTCCAAAAGCTGAAATTTCTGTAGGCGAAGCATCTCCCTCTAATTTTAGTTTACTTCCCTTCTTTAATCCCTTAACACGATAATGTTAGTTGACAATTGATTCAGGTGAGTATCATTGAGGTGAGTTGATAAATGTAACGTGTTCAGGCACGTGCGTATGCGGAACTGAAAGGGATGGATCTTAAGCCGGCCTGATTAATTTAGTGATTTTAGTTGATGAAGTAATAACAAGTTCTATGAGCGATTCTGGCAGTAACTGTCCTATTAGTGACTTTCGGATGTTTCTTTTTGGGTTGTCTGAGATAGGCGTCTCAACAACAACAGCTTGAGTGGAACGATTCCGATGTCTCTCACGGGCATTGGTTCACTGCAAGTCCTGTGAGTACATCAAGGCTTCTATTAGAATGTGAGGATTTAATGACGAACAGTTTCATCTCCCTGTAAATGCAGCGATCTCTCGTACAACAAACTAACAGGAGATACCCCAGTAACTGGCTCGTTTTCCCTTTTCACTCCCATAAGGTAATGGCCGATCACTCTTGATTCTATCGTGATGATTTTTAGGATTCCTGACTGATGAGGCATCCATCCTCAGTTTTACTGGAAACAACTTAACCAACCCACCCCCAGCTCCACCACCTCCTCCTGCAACTCCTAGTCCATCTAGTTCTGGTAAGCTGTGTGCAAAGAAGTTCCCATTGAGAATAAAATAAAGCCTCCATTAAATTTTACTTTTTCATTATGTGACCTAGAAGATGTAGATGAATAATATTAACACCTCATTCGTGCAGGTAGTAAAGGGACTGGAGCAATAGCCAGTGGTGTTGCGGCAGGAGCCGCGCTGCTTTTTGCAGTCCCAGCTATTGCACTAGCCTATTGGCGGAGAAAAAAGAATCCGGATAACTTCTTCGATGTACCTGGTCAGTCTAACATTCAAACCGTCATCTCAATTTGCTGATTGTGTAGCTTTTAGCTTTCTGTTGTATATATAGCAGGGAGTAAGCTAATCATTGGTTATATTTTCAATGGAAATTATGCAAGGGATAAATGTAACGCCGTATCAGGAACTGTATTGGTAAAAACTTTTAAGAAAATATAGCACACGTCTTACTTTAATGCATTGAAACCGCATAAGCATTTAACATCTTCATTTAGGCTATTCAAGCAATTGATATGGTCAAGTTGCTCTGATTATGACTCGAAATGATTTGTTAGAATGTTTCTAGAATTATTCCCCATGAACAAAATCATCGGCACACATACTTGATATAAGGAGATAACCTGGTAAGGTTGAGGTTCTTAACCTCTATATTGCGCCTTTTACAGCTGAGGAAGATCCTGAAGTCCATCTGGGACAGCTCAAGAGGTTTTCTTTACGTGAACTGCAAGTTGCGACTGATCATTTCAGTAACAAAAACATTTTGGGCAAAGGAGGTTTTGGAAAAGTTTATAAAGGACGGTTAGCCGATGGAGGCCTGGTAGCTGTGAAAAGACTCAAAGAGGAGCGTACCCATGGTGGCGAGCTGCAATTCCAAACCGAAGTCGAATTGATTAGTATGGCGGTGCATAGGAATTTGCTTCGTCTTCGTGGGTTTTGCATGACGCCTACGGAACGTGTGCTTGTTTATCCATACATGGCTAATGGAAGTGTAGCGTCCCGATTAAGAGGTACTGCTTGTCTTGAGTTTACTAATATTTTGATACCTAATATAGTGTTAGTAGTTCATGTTCTATAATTGGGTGTATTTTTTGTCTTTTGGAAGGCTTCCTTTTCATTTCTCGTTTTGGGTGTAGATCGCCCCGAATCTCAACCACCGCTGGATTGGCCAAAAAGGAAGCGGATTGCTCTCGGAGCTGCCAGAGGGCTCGCATATTTGCATGACCACTGTGATCCAAAGATCATCCATCGTGATGTGAAAGCCGCCAACATCTTGTTGGATGAGGAATTTGAGGCAGTTGTTGGAGATTTTGGGCTGGCTAAACTTATGGACTACAAGGATACTCATGTTACTACTGCCGTTCGAGGCACGATAGGTCATATAGCACCCGAGTATCTCTCGACTGGAAAGTCTTCGGAGAAAACAGATGTTTTCGGTTATGGGGTCATGCTTCTTGAGTTAATAACCGGTCAAAGGGCATTTGATTTGGCTCGGCTTGCGAATGATGAAGATGTCATGCTGCTTGAATGGGTATGCAGTGATTCTCCCTTCTTCTTTTCTTGGATCTGGTGTATGAAATTTCATGCAGTAGTTAGGTATGTGCACTTTCGGCTCGGAATTGTAGGTGAAAGGGCTGCAGAAAGACAAGAAGCTAGAGACGCTAGTCGATCCCGACATCCATGGGCATTACATCGACGACGAGGTGGAACAGCTCATCCAAGTCGCTCTACTCTGCACACAAAGCAATCCTCTGGAGAGACCCAAGATGTCCGATGTCGTCAGAATGCTGGAGGGCGATGGTCTGGCCGAGAGATGGGAGGAATGGCAGAAGGAGGAGATGTTCCGGAAAGATTATAACAGCACCCACAATCCGACTGCTGACTGGATCGTCGGGGACTCCATTTCTCAAATCCGGCCGGACGAGCTTTCTGGTCCAAGATGAGGCCAGTGCACCATTTTGCAAACTAATAACGGGAATTCAGTCATTGCAGATGGTTTTCTTATAGGTGTCCATATATATATTGCACAATGTGAAACAGGAGGTGATTAGGACACAATTATATAGGAAGGTTGAGTAGTGTGAAGTACATTGTCCTGTCATTTTCATATGTATTTGGAATCTAAAATCATATAAAAGTTAATATGCAAATTCCTTTCTGCCCCTCTTCTGGTTAAGGATGGATGGATCTCAGGTTGACAGAGGAAGAAAGCTCGAGCGGGAGATTGTTTTTCGTTTTCCTGGTTCTGTCTATTCAAGTTCGATATCCAACTACTCCTTGGTCTTGTTCTGGTTCCCATTTTTATCTTTTCTTACAACATATGCCGACCGTTCGTTAACAAGGTTGATCGAGATCTAGAAAGCAAGGTCCGGGTACAGGAAGGAAGCCATCGCCAATGCAGCCAGGAGAACCGCTCACCTGCCGACTGCAAATCCATTGGATAACGTCTTCCAGGCGAGTGATCAGGAACAGTACCTGGTTAGCGTTTCTGGCTCAAATTTCTTCACGGCATTGCTACGAGTGGTGTCGTTGTGAAAACAGCCCACGCCATGATGATACCATCTCAAATTTTTCTTAAACTCGAACTGTCTTTCCATTGTTGATCTTCTTCATGGCCGCAGAGTGACCTCATTTAGCATAGACCTCGAGAAAAAGCGAGTACGGACACGCGTTGCCGGCCACTGTCCCGGAGAGCGTCTCAAAGGTCAAGAAGGCCGAGTTATGGACCTCTTTCCATGAACAAAAATGTCAAAAGATTACCAAGATTTGAATTCACATGTTTGTATTTGCATAACATTTTGCTAAAAATAAAATAAATGTAAATAGAATGAGATTAGTAAATACAAATAATCCGGTCCAAATTTAATTTCAGTCAGTCCTCATCGTCATTACCATTGTTGGCATGACTATTATTCCTAGACCTCATGATACTTCCCCAAGTCCCACTTCTCCTTCCTCTGCCGGACCTCCTCTTCAACCCCATTACCTGCTCCTCCCACCTCCTCCGCATCACCATCCTGTCACCGCCCGCGAACCTCGTCCCCCCGATGAGTCCCAGGCTGCAGTCGTACTCCTCCTTCAGGGTAGGGTCCGACAGCGTCCTGTACGCCTCGTGGAGCACGAGGAACGCCCTCGTGGACTGCTCCTTCTCCGAAGGGTTGCACACGTCGGGGTGGTACCGAAGAGCCATGCTCCTGAACGCCCTCTTGACGTCGTCCCCACTTGCGCTCATCGGGCTCAAGCTGAGCACCTCGTAGAAGTTCGCGCTCGTGCCGAGGCACAGGCTGGCAGCATCAGGTGCTGAGGTTGGCGATCCTCTGCATGAGGCGGCGACAGCCGGGGACATGTTCCGTCGCGGTTTCGCCGACCTCGGGAGGGAGAGGGAGGTTGGAAGGGTGGATGTGAATCCAGTGGCCATCTCTTTCTCCGACCAAAGTGTTGTTGGGGGGGGGGGGGGTTAATAGAAACCGGCCGACGTAAATAAGATTTAATTATGGATTCGGGGCGTACACGAAAGGTTCCAAGAAGGTTCGACGACGTCGTTGAATGGATCAAACTTTTGACTTCCCCGAATCATATAAATACAAAGCATATAAGGAAGTTACACGAGTCATTACATGACAAAGAGGGTAAGATGTCGTTTAGTCCGAATGAGTCTTTGCGTTTTTTTTTTTAATTAAAAATGATCCTCTTGTTACCGGCGAATTAGTATAAAATAAACATCGTGCCTGCCTAATTATAAAATTAATCCGGCCTTGACCCAAACCCAATGGGCCCAACTAAGCGAGAGGATAATATTGGGCCTCTCATCGTATTTGGGCCTTTTGTGACTGAAAGGCCCATTAAATTTTATGGTACGTGATTTATGGTATAAAGTTTTAAAATTCGCAAAACATGATCGACATAAATTTAATTTGTAAGGAGATCGTTATTAAATTAAATTTGTTGTTTGTAACAACAAGTTGGTCAGAAAATTTATTTTTCGTGCAAAAACCTCGTTACGGAACAAAGCTCGAGTCAGCCGAAAACAAAATTGAATGATGACATAAAATAAAAGAAAAAGAAATTATGGTACGAGGAATAATGCCGTCAGACATAACAAAGCATACAACACTATAACTACTCAGATGAACAACCAGTAGGAAGCCGCCACAGCCGCAGCCACAACGGCATACGTCGCCATGACAGGAGAAGTGGCCGTGGCCGAGTTCTTGGCAGCGGGTGGTGCCGGAAGCTCGCTCTTGGTTGGGGCGGTTGCGATCGTCGGGGAAGACGCCGGAGCCTCGCCTGAAATTGAGGGAGACTTTCTTTATTGATGACAGGGAAAGATTTTTGTTTTATTTTTAAATGACAAGTTCGCTTTACCTCCGGGAGGAGAAGCGGCAGGAGTGATCGACACTGCACGAAACCACTGCAAAGTATCAGAATTCGTGAAATCGGAATCTCCTCTTGGAAACGACGAAGCAGCCAAACTCACGGGAGCACTTGGCGGCGGATGCGGCGGGGACCTTGCAGGCGGAGGGGAGGGTCATGGCCTTGGACACGTTGAGCACCACCCCTAGCTGAGCGCTGCTCCGGAGAGCCTCGCAGAGGCACGCCGCGTCTGTCTTTAGGACGGTCTTCAGCCCCGCGCAGCACGTCCCCTCCGGCTTGTCGACGGTGCTCTCGTTGGATACGAAGGAGAGGCAGTCGGCCATCGTCAGGACTAGGCTCGAGCAGTCGGCCGCAGGGGGCGAGGTGTCATGCCTGGGGTGCGCGGAGAGAGCGGCGGCCGCGAGGGTGAGGAGGAGGATGGCTGCCAGGCTGTACGAGGACGAGGAGGAAGCCATAACGAATTTCTTCCCTCAGTTAAGGAAATTTGAGGATTGAGATTTTGGTTAATTCTGGGTTTTAGCAGACATTCTTCTTTCATTTGTATAGACAGTGTAGACAAGACGACAATCATCGTGACCAAAATCTTCAAATCATCATCATTTCATGCCATGCCCCACATCTCAGAATCTGCGGTGAGAAAATTCAAATGCCTAAAAAGGAGGAAGATAGAAAGAATGACACCTCCAGATTTTCTCTTGATGTTGTGTTTTTACCCATCTATAATATGATGTCATGATTAATGCTAATTATGGATTAATTTGCCAAGCATGGCATTGCAACAGCCGAATAAAGTTGTAAGGAAAAGATAATTGTCTTGGCAGGGGCTGGAAAATTTGGACTGAATGATTGAGTTGAGTACTCAGATGCATGGTTTAGGAAAAGCTAAAAAGCAAAAGGCAATCGATGAAGATTCCCGTTTCATGTGGGGGATGAGGAAGTGGTTGTGGCGGATGAAGAGACGCCAGAAGTGAACCGGTCTTTGCTGGGACGTGGACGGCGAACTTTACTCCGCCGTGGCCCCGGACGAGCAATGACAGTACGGGCATGAACATCAGTTTGACTCCTCCCCGTGCCTGCAGTTTCAGCAGGGAAGCCCCAACTTATTGACTCCCAGGTGGATCTCTGTTGGCCAAGACTCGATCAAATTGCTAAAGGTTGCCGCGACAGGAGTATTTCATTTGATCAACAGGACAATTCGATCGACAATACATGGCGTACCTATGCGATATTCCAGTCAAGCCATCCATGTAACAGGCTAACATTAAGACGTCGACTACCGGATGAAGGGATACATCAGCGTACATTGCTCGTGAGATGCAGTCCACGAGTAGAAAAGAATGTATTCACCTGGATGTTCAGGGGCGAGCTATTCACAACAGATCATGAATGAACACATTTTCCCCACACTCAGCAGACCAGAACGAGCTGAAGATGTAAATGTACTCGATACTAAGGCAATCCAACCACACATAAGTTCCTTGCCTTAACAAACTTATGGAAACCTCATCTATACAACGCATCGGCCGATCATACCGAGCCCAGCTAAACTCAAAAACATCACCACCGCTCATCGACGCCCGCAGCATGAAGAAGCAAAGAACCTCACTTGGATGCCAAAAGAATCTCGGGTTTCTTGGATTTACTCGGCGTGTTCACATTCGACGTTGCGTTTGTGGCCTCTGCAGCAGCCTTGGCTTCCTTAGCGGCCTCACGAGCCCTGTTATCCAGCTGAATGAGACTTCTGGTGGCGAGGATCGCCTGCGGGACCAAATCGTGAGACGCCCTGGCATACAAACTCCGGACAGCCACCGAAGCCGCGTCCTTCACCTCCTGAGGGTTCAGCGGAGCCAGCAAACAGTGGCCCAATATCCTCAACGTCGGCTGCAACAGTTCCCATGGCAAAGGGATCCGACCGCCCTTCTTCAACTCCATCTCAACACCATCAATTTCCTTCTCTTCAACTTCGTCGCAGCACCCATCCTCGAGATCTAACTTCGCAATGCCATTGGAAACAACAACAATTTCTCCCCCGTTCTCTATCCCATCCCCAAACCCCTCGACACACTCAACTTCTCCGCCATTATCATCACAATCCTCAGGATCGAGCTCCTTTCGACAACTACACTCCTGCCCCGCCCACGCGGCGGCAAACCTACAAAAGTCAGCCTTTGACCAAGGCGGCATCTGTGAAATGCCCTTGTAATAAACCTCCAATGCCGTGCCTACGATGTTCGCCCTCTTTGTGGCCTTAACCGCATTCTGCGGCTCGAGCGGCCGTGACAGGACCCCTAATCCAGTCCCTGCCACCTTGCCGTCATTGTGCGGGTTGGGGACACGAGGGGAGTGATAGAGCGAGGGGTTAGAGAGGTCAGGGATCTCGACCAAATTAGGTTTTCCTCCGCGGGACTTCACCTCCGTGGAGTAGACGGCTAGCAGGACGGCCTCAAACCCGGCGAGAGAGGGTCCGGAGGGGGAGCGGTGGAGGCGTAGGAGGTAGAGCCCGGAGAGGAGGGGGAGGAAGGAGAGGGTGACGAGGGGTAGGTGAGGGTCGGAAGGCAGGAGGAGGAAGGTGTCGTACAGCCAGTGGCAGAGCGGGTCAGAGCCGGAGCCGGAGGAAGGCGAGAGGACGAGGGAGGAGGCGACGGCGGAGTAGGCGGCGGGGGAGAGGAGGAGGGAGAGGGCGGGCCGGTCAGTGTCGGCGAGGGAGGCGACCGTCGAGCGATGGCGGCCGGGGAGGAGTTCGGTTAGGGTTTGGATCCGGGATCGGGCCTTGGAGATCGACTCCCACCAAGCGTGCATGGGGTCTTCATCGGCCGCCGCCGCAGTCGTCGACGGAGGGGACACGTGGCGACCGCCGGATGGGTGAATCTCCATCGGTAATGGCGGAATTGTGCTCTGTTTGGGGATCGGGAATTCCTTCGCGGAAGACGGAAATGACGACTTGGTGATATAAATTGGAATGCCAAACACGTCGTTGCAGTAAAAGCAACACACATTTATATTAATAAAATCATATCAATTAAATGCGGTACAAATATTTCTAATTTCACCATTGGAGCCTGTAAGTACACCAATGTTGCCCATCTTAACCATGGACTTGCCAAACTCCACATTGAAGGTAAGACCCAACAAGCCGCGGATCCCGAGGAAGCGTTGCACGACGGCCCTCGTGGACGCGTCCGTCCATAGCTTCTGGTCCGAGTCGAGGATCCCACGTCCGTTCATTAGGTTGGCATAGAATGCCGTGTCGAAACTGTTCCCGCTCCCCGTGTCGAGGTCTACGCGCACGTTTCCGTCGCCGTTCTGGGGGCAGAGGGCCTCCAGCTGGGGGAGGAAAGATGGGGAGATCGTGGGGTCGGATGTGCCATTTGTGTTGTTGAAGTTGTAGAGCCTGTTGCGGAAGAACTGGCAGGCGGCGGTCCCTATGGTGTGGCCTCCAACGAGCGTGACGAGATCCTGAGTGTCGAGTCCTAGGTTGGAGAACTTTTGCTTCTGTACGTCGATGGAATCAAATGGCGACGGCAAGCTGGCGGTGTCGGATGCCAACGAAACTCTCCCATCTCTACGTCCTGTTAGCACGGGCCAACCGAGTCCGTTTGTCTGTCGTGCATCGACATCATCGTTATTAAACCATTTCATGTCGCTGTAGTAGGTAGAAACATACATCATCTTGGAGCAACTACAGTTTTGTCATAACAATATCCCGACACTCAATGTAAGAGAACCAACCAGTCAATGTAGTAATTACCAGGAGGACGGCATCGCGAGCAGCGAGAGCAACAATATCGGCGCAGGAGACCACCCCGGGACAGGCAGCCTCGAGCTGGGCCTTAGCATCATCAATCACCGGAAAAGCCGGGGCGAGGGACAAGTTCGGGACAGCAGTCTTCTCAGCAGTCTGCCCGTCAACGAGGATCGAGGCGTCCGCAACCCTTAACAAAGCAGTCATGGAAGTGCATCCTAAGAAGCTTGGGCGCGACCGCAGGGTTCGACCTGAAATGGGATTCGACGGTGGACTTGACTATGGACTCGGCGATCGGACAAGTGAACAAGTAGAACCCTGGTCTCAGCCCATCGGCCTGCACGTAGGTGCTCATCATCGCTAGGACGAGTGAAGCGAGGAGGAGCAGTATCTTTGGCATGACCGCGAAAACAACGACCGGACACAGGGATGGTTGTGGTATGGTGGTGATCTTTGCTAATAAAGATTAAACTAGGAAGGAATGTTGGGTTTGAATCAGAAAGGAAGAATTGAGGAAGGTATTTATAGGGATATTCCATTAATGTCAAATGTCTCTTTGAACAAGTAAATCAAGATAAATAAATTTTTATGTTTTAAGATTTTTAATTAATCTCAGAAGCAAAGCTTGTCATGAGTTGGGATGCACAAAATCTTAGTTGTGACCATCTTAAAACTCATTCTCCTCCAAAAATAATAATAACAAGAAATAATTTTTTTTAACGAGGTAATAAACATGCTTTAAGTTTAGTGTGTTTAGTTATGTATTTTACTTGTGTTTTTTCTTTTTTTTTTAGAATATATCAAAATTGATTTTAATAATTAACTTTTTACTGTTTTTTTATCTTAACGGATATCCCTTGTAATAATTGAAAAAGGGTGCTAAAATTGCTTCTGCTCTGAGTCAACCGCGTTGTCGAATTAATAAAAAATTAATATTAATGTTAGTATTTTTGTTAATCATGAAATCTGGGTAGCAAAAGAAAAGTCAAATGTTGGGTTGCTCAAACGCAACGCACCGAAAAAAAAATAATCTAATTTAATGATATAAAAATCACTTTTGTTTATATAAATTATTGTTGATGATGAAATGAAATCAATCGGTTCTGGGTTTGAGCATAAAATTTAGTTTACCGTAGGGAGCACTTAGACGTAGATTCAGGTAACAAATTTCGAAAATTCGGCTCCCTAATATACTTACTATATTATAACCTTCTATGTATTGTAAGAGATATATCAATGTCCGCTGTCAATTGCGCATATCTTCAGACATTTGGGTTAACTCCACAATTCACCATGTCATCGAGAGGAAAACGAGTTGGATTGGGCTGTCAAATGATAACGCGGAATTCAAAGGGCGCCCTTTTGTTCGTTTGTCCTGTCAGGCGTGATGATGATGATATTGATATTATATAAATGATTTCCTTTGAGGAAAGCGACGTTTATGATTAAACTGACTGACTCTGTAATGCCATGAAATACAACGTTTGGAGATGTTGTAATAACGAATGAATTCATAGAGGAAGAAACAGTTTACTGCTTTTTGTTTTCGTTACAGTAATGAGGTAATAGATTGAAAATCTTAAATCTCTTTTAAACAGTTGAGATGCGCAACAACAGTAGCTAGCTAAATTAAGAAAACCGAGGTCTCGATCGTCTAGTTGAACGCCGTGCACACCTTGCGGATTTCCCCGTTGACGCCGGTCTTCACGCCGATGTTACCCATCTTCACCATCGACCTCCCGAACTCCACGTTGAAGGACAGCCCCGCCGCTCCCCTCAGGCCTAGGAACTGTTGCACGAACGGCTGGGTGGAAGCGTCCGTCCACAGCTTCTCGTCAGTGTCGAGGATCCCACGGCCGTTCCTTATGTTCGAGAAGAAACGAGGTGTCGAATGTGTTCCCGCTCCCGTTGTCCAGGTCGATGCGCTTCGTGCCGTCCCCGTTCTGTGGGCACAGTGCCTTCAGAGTGGGCAGGAAGGACGGGCTGATGGCGGGGTCGGACGAGCCGCTCGTGCCGTTGAAGCTGTAGAGCCTGCTGGTGACGAACTGGCACGCGACCGTCCCTATTGTGTGGCCCCCGAGAAGGGTGACGAAGTCTTGAGTGTTGAGGCCCAGGTCGGAGAACTTCTTTGCTTGCGAGGCGATGGACTCGAATGGGGATGGGAGGTTAACGTCGGAGGAAGACGACACTCGCCCATCTCTTCGCCCAGTGGGAACCGCCCAACTCACTCCTTTCGTCTGCAGAGGAAACAAAGATAGATTAAACAACACGAAACTCGAATGGCTGTGAGCGAGTACCCAGATTATTATCATACACGACACGAGCATTCGAAAGAAGTCCTCATTATATAGTACTATGATTACCAGGACGACGGCATCACGCGTGGCGAGGGCGATGATATCAGCACACGACACACTTCCAGGGCAAGCTGCCTCGAGCTGGGTCTTGGCGTCGTCGATCAAAGCGTACGCCGGTCCGATGGAGAGGTTAGGACCGGCGGTCTTCTCCGTGTTCTGCCCATTGATAAGAATGGACGCGTCGCAGCCCTGGACGAAGCAGTCATGGAAATGCATCCTGAGCAGCTTCGGGGCCACGACAGGGTTCGACTTAAAGTGGGACTCAACCGTGGACCTCACGATGGCCTCGGCGCGAGGGCACGTGGCAGTGTAAAACCCAACCCTCAGTCCAGCGGCTTGGCCGTAGGCCGTGGAGGCAGCCGTGGCGAGGAACACAGCCGCAAAGAGAGCAACCCTGGTCGCCATTTCCCACACCCAGCAGCAACAAGACTCGAGAACGAGGAAATGTAGGGAGGAGAAGTGGAGTGTTTGATGTTTAAGATGATGAGGAAAGGAATACACGAGGTGGTGGTTGTATTTATAGGGAGAGGGATGCTCTCTCTCTCAATGAATACCTTGTGGTTTGGCTGGTCAAAAGGTGCTTTAGATGGGGGAGGTAAGCAAAGTCTGCTTAATTCAACGACAAATTACGTACAAGCCGAGTTCACAAGAGTTGGAGCTGTCCGAGTGGGATTCATCACGTGTGATTAACATGATATTCAATAAGCATTAAAATTTAGAACCAATCACGTGTGATTAACATGATATTCAATAAGCATTAAAAGGTAGAAGAATAATGGTGAGCTTTGGCGGATGGAGAGCAGTGGTGCGTGGAGAGTAGTGAGATTTGACTATAATATTAGTCGTATATTTAAAAGGGGGTTGTTGGAGATGTTTGGTGGTCGGCCGGAGGAGAGGAATCTTCTTTTGTCTCTGGATTTGTTTTGAAAAAGTAGACAGACCACACCACGGGCGACGAGGAGTTCCGCGTCCAAAGTAAAAGTGAAATGATTTAAAAAAAAAAGGAGAGAGACGACAAAAAAATCACTGGATAATATTTGACGATAAGAAAAAGGAAACCAGTCAAAAACAAGCCCCCGATTCAGAATTGTCGTTCACGTTGAAAAAGGGATGGAAACGCGCATTTTGGAGGCGGCTCGGTGATAATAATTGGAATGAAAAATCATCATCCCTCCAATCATTGTAATCGAATTTAATAAGACCTGATAATTATTATTATTAGGCTTTTTAAACCTTGTATTCTCATGATTCCATGCTCTTACAGTGTTGTCCATCAAATTCTGCTAAAAGAGAAATGGCGGTTATCTGAATCTGTAGCAAAATTTGAAGTGATCGAGGATATTTCTTACGTGTGGTAGTAGTTGCATTTTACATGTGGATTGGTTTGATCTTTTAGTTGAATTTGCTTTGACTATAAATAATTATGAGTAGCCTTCCACGAAAATACCGTTTGTTTTAAAAAATAAATTGTGAAATATGATTTGAGTTTGAGAAATTACGGGAATGTCGTTTATAACGAGAGCGGATGGAAATCACGACGCTTAATTTACAGAAAAAGACTGGTGTGTTTCCAACCGCGGCAATATTTAAGTTTGGGCAATGACGAGGTTGAGCATGTTGGGCGATTCTTTCGACAAGTAAAGAAGCACTCTTGGCCGCACAAACCCCCCTCTTTATTACCTTTTTCTGCCCAGAATAAAATTCGTCTCCAACTGGGAGACGAAGGAATGAGCTTTGAGTAGGCATCTTAAATCAATTCGGCCGTCTTGGCAATATGAAATTAACATAACATTTTATTTAACTCAGACACAATTTCAAGAAGTGTGTAAATGACAGGTTCCAATTCGGTCGTCTTGGTGATATGAAATTAGTATAACTTTGTATTACATAACAAAACTTAGACGTAATTTCTTTAAACGTGTGAATGGCGGGGTTGGGAACATGGGATGTGAGAGACAGGGTTGTTTGACTACCATATTGATCATGTTGGAGCCCGTCTTTCTTGTAAATTGAGTGGTCGGGTTGTCAATCGCGGTATTTTGGGTATTTAGGAAACTAAGACGTCATATAATTATTTAGATTAGATTTTTATGCATCTCGAAAATTAATTATTAATGTGGTGAGGAAGACTACCCATTTTTATTCTCTTTAACTGTTTATGTATGATAAACTCGGAACTTTTATGTGCCGTGACTGAGATTTCAATTACAATTTTGACGTGAAGTCGGAATTGCATGCACGCAGGAAATGAGATGAAATGAATCCAACGAGGAATTCTGACAAGAAGGAAAGACTTTTTTTTTTATTGATAAAAATGAGATTAACACTTCACTAGAGGAAAACAAAAAAGGGCTTACACCATCCATAACAACACGAAATGCAACGATTTCCAAATTAATATTCCTAAAAGGAAATAACTAATGTCTTCATATCGATCCCTTTGCCTTACTTTCCCATCATTTGAAAAGCGGAGCAGACTTTGCGAATCTCGCCGTTGGTGCCCGTCTTCACGCCGATGTTCCCCATCTTCACCATCGACTTCCCAAACTCCACGTTGAAGTTCAGCCCCGACGATCCCCTCAACCCAAGAACCGCTGCAACGAAGGGTTGTGTGGATGCATCGGTCCATAGGTCCTCGTCGGATTGGATGATCCCTTGGCCATTTTTGACGTTGGAGAAGAAGGAGGTGTCGAACACATTCCCGCTCCCGTTGTCCAGGGCCACTCGCTTGGTGCTGTCCCCGTTCTGAGGGCACAGTGCCTTCAAAGTTGGAAGGAAGGAGGGGTTGATGGTGGGATCGGATGCACCACTGGTGCCGTTGAAGTTGTAGAGCCTGCCGGTGACAAACTGGCATGCGACTGTGCCAATGGTGTGGCCTCCGACAAGAGCGACGAGATCTTGTACGTTGAGGCCCAGGTCGGAGAACTTCTTCGTCTGCGAGGCGATGGACTCATTTGGCCCCGGCAGGTTGTTGGTGTCCGAAGCAGATGACACCCGGCCGTCTCTTCGCCCGGTCGGAACGGACCAGCTCACTCCTTTCGTCTACGTAGAAAAAATGACAAACAACATGTCAGTCATATGGATTTGAGTACATAACAAACAATTTTTCGAAACATATACGAATAGTAACAATCACCAGGATGACGGAGTCACGTGCAGCAAGCGCGACAATATCGGCACAGGAGACGATGCCAGGGCAGGCTTCCTCGAGCTGCGCCTTGGCATCATCAATAACGGGAAAGGCAGGTCCGAGGGAGAGGTTAGGACCGGCGGTCTTCTCGGTGCTCGACCCGTTGATGAGGATGGACCCATCACAACCCTGGACAAAGCAGTCGTGGAAGTGCATCCTAAGAAGCTTGGGCGCAACGACAGGGTTGGAGTTGAAGTGGGACTGAACCGCAGACTTAACTATGGATTCCGCTCGGGGGCAGGTACTGGAGTAAAACCCCACCTTAAGACCCCCGGCTTGGCCATAGGCCGTCGTGGCGCTCATCGCCAAGAGGAGTGCAGCCGCGAGCACACTCTTAGTCATAGCCATTCCTCAGAAACGTGGCGGGAGAAGGTCTTAGCTCTAGGGCTTTGTAGCAATGGATATGAAGCTTTGTGACTTTGGTTTATGGCGGATGTCTCGAGGGGGTGGTGTATTTATGGGGGGGGGGGGGGGGGGGGCTCGTTTTTTCTTCCTTGTGATGGGTTTGGCGAGGTTATATTTCGTTTGATCGAGTGATCGGGTAAGCGAAGTCAGCTTGCTTATCATTGGAAATGTTCTCCTGCTTTTTTTAATTTTTCAAAAGGAGTTTCGGGGGGGTTTGGTGAAGGCAAAGGTGGGTGTGGGATCCATGCAAAGTCGGTGTGGTGGGTGTGCGTCGACTTCGGACAGGAAAGCAATCTTCCGTTTGTTTTGTCGGAAAGAAAATGAACAGAGGTTTTGCCATGGAAAAGGGAGGGTTGGGGGGTGGGAAGTCACATCATCCCAGGAACCTTTCAAAATTTGTCTAGAAACAAATAACGAGTCGGACTCCCTATCTCGATCGAGCATTCAATAAATTTGAAGTGCAAATTAACATAGTAGATCATTAGGGAAGCTATACACAGATTACTTCACTCGATTAAGTGAAATTGCTAATTAACGTTGTTATCTCGAGAAAGTTATCCAACTATAGACAATCAGATGACGGAGAAAATATTTTCCAACGTTAACTCGTATTTTATGAATAATATGGGAGGTTAAACATCGTGTCGGAGAGTTATGTTAACTGTTCCATGCGTATCAACAGAACGATGTACGTTAGTAATCGTCAAAAAGGGCTGCCGTGTTCTCGTTCACTTCAATTATATTAAATACTTTTATATCCTTTTAAATATATTATATATTTTTATATATGATTGGGTAAGGCCAAGTCGACTTCAGACAGAGAGAAAGTAAGAGCACTCTTCCTCTGAATGATTATGGAAGTTTTGGCGAAACAAATACCGACGAACCATTCAAAATAAGCCGCATTTGGTCGACTTATCAATCACAAATGTGTAATATTTTATTTTTGTTTTAAATAAGTACAAGATGCAATAATAGCGATCGATACGAATATTTAAATATAATCAAGTTTTCATCATAAATAGATGTTATTATGATATACGCATATAGAGGCACGCT
>JARUPY010000002.1:0-123629 GCA_029817715.1 Melastoma dodecandrum
AGTTCTCCTGTCATGCTTGCATTGGTTTTACTGCCGTGACCAACCACGGTTACATCGTACTGGGACTAAGGATATAGTACGACATACGGGCAAGCAGCAACTACGAATCAATTAGATTTATTGGACGCACGAGCAATCCTTGCCGAAAGTTGAGGGATGGTCCGTCATGGGTTTTAGGCAATTTTTCAAATTCATGACGAGTATGGGGATAAGCTTTTTTGGAATTTCCAGGTTTCATCGTACAAAACTTGTTGTTTGCATTACATCATTCTTACCTTCTCTTTTGCATGCCATGCCTTCTACGAGTTATTTTCAAGTTTTTAAATAATTTCACTAGCGTCGTTACAAGTCCCTATAACCCATGACGTTAAGCTAGGCCTCACTAAAACTTGGTCCGACGAGCGCGCGACTACTGATATTCGAAAACTAAAATCTGCTTTCGATTCCATATTATATATGCTTACTCATTATGAGGTCAGTGTATATCGGATGTTACAAATATTTACTCCTCCCACCATGTGAAGTCCCCCCCCCCCCCCCCCCCCCCCCCCCCCTTTCGTCATCTTTCTCTTCCAATAATAACATCCATCTCATTTTTAGTAAAAAGAAGAAAGAAAAGAAATTGATGGCGGATTTCCCCAGGGTTTGTGTTTTTTTTCAGGCTTGTCAAAACCCTCATTTATTTTTTCTTTCAAGCTAGAATGAGATTCAAATTCAACCCAGAAATGTTATGTGACTTTCGTTATCCTGGAGTCATGGCGCCATGAACGAAAAATGTTTTCATGCGACCCAAACCACATCTTAAATACCTTCATCACGGGCAAAATGTTGTTACAGTCATGGAAAAGATGTGGTTGGTGTTTGAAATCGGGTTTGATTTCGCAGTATGTGGGGATGGTGGTAGTAGAGCTGCGCGATGACCAGACACATGACCTGGACTCGTTTGTTAAAACGAGTCCAAGAATCGCCCATGATGTTCACTCCAGTTTAGGTGATAATCCGAAATACCTTAAAGGAAGAGGAGGATTAGGTCACAAGTTTTGCTTTACATGCTTTGACGATGGAATGAAATGATAAGTCGCACGCTACTACGCTAAACAAGTTCAGTTTTAGGCGATCTACAAACCTCGGCTTAGCCGTATTAAGCATCGAACTCTTATTCACGATTAAAGGAACATTTAGAAGCTGACATCCCCTTCATGTACTTTTTTTTTACATGTATATGCGAAGGGGTAATGGTCATCACAGAGCCGACAATAAATCCATTGAATGACGATATGAATTACGATCAGATCATGAGTTGATGTATCGATCAGAAAATTGGGGCCGATTCCGAAATGATTGAAGCATAAGGTTGGAACTACTTTTGATAAGGGGGAAAGAGAAGTTATTGTGGACAAAGGAGGGGCCACCCATCTCTACTACTACTTCCATTAATCTCTGAGTAGGGCCGACCCCGGAAAGGAAAGCGAAGCGAATCGTCATGCCGAGCCGCCCGTGATTCAACCAAAAAATGCAGACGCTCGGGAACCGAGAATTTGCTTGAAGCAGTTGAACATTTCCAGCAGAAATAATGCCGGCTAGAACACAGAGCATCGAAAGGACTGACATTTTCAACCCCGGCCTGTTTGATTACGATGAGTTTCGTAATTAAGGCAGGTCGAGAACAAATCCAGAAGCCAAATTGCACGGAGGAGGAAAAGGCAGAATTCGCAAAATACGCAAATGTCAACACTATAATCAGGGGGGTGTTGTGCCAGAAAATTCAATGACATTACCAAACGCCATACATGAGTAGGGCCACCACCTTGGCACCATTATCGCCATATGACAAGAATAGAAAAAAAAAAACAGCCCAAAATGCTCATCTTCAGAGCCCTACCACGAAGACTGTTTGTAAAGGTGTTTTGATTTCAAACCAGGACAGCAGAGGTGAAATTCCCAACTACCCTAGATATTATGTCAGCTGTAGGAGGAGAAGGCCCGGAATCCAGAACTACGAGATATGATCTAGTTCCTTGCCCAGGAAAAGATGCAGTTAGTGCTCCCGAAAGCATACCTGTACATATAGCTACTAAATCTCTAGCTCGCTCTGAATCCAATCTTGAGAACACATCAGAACTTGCAACACTGCCAAAAACAGAGAACAACGATTGTGGTCCAGCACTCTACCAACCGTGCCTAACATCGACTCCGATGCGAAATTTGACATGGGAATCGCCAATATATCGTGGGCCACCATGGATAGTACAGGGTATCGAGGAGTGAGCACTTTCCATCGATTGAGAAAGTTGAACTCAACATTTCGAGGAAACAGGGGTTCCTCCAAGTACTTGTCCAGATCAGCTTTGACACCGTCGTTCTGGGATGTTTCGTGGAGGTATTTATCGAATTCCATCAGCCTATCGCTTGTGTCAAGACCCGTGCTGCTCCCGACTTGCCATGTCGTGCCTTGCTCACAGGAAGCTACGGGGCTGCCGAGGGCATGTTCATCATAAAGCGCCCTGATTTGGTGAAATGTGCCATCGATATGTTATTGAGCGCTGGAACCATAAATCTGGGGGAAGTAATATTCACCTAACTTCATTTTGAATCCGGGATCCAGAATGCCGCAATGGCCAATCCAAAATTGCACTTCCCCCAATAGTTGTCGAACTTGCTTTTCATCTTCGACGCCGGGGAGCTGATAGTATGAGAAGAATCGATTGCCAGGAAGCGTAACAACTTCTTCCTAATCTGCCAGGTTTCATCTATAAAATGAGCTGCCAGACAAAAGTATTTCGAATCATTTTCTTTACTGTCCCAGACATCAATGCATACACAAATCCTACCCGGCAATCTATCCAATACCTCCCCGACCTTCTGCTTCTCCTTGTAGTAAATTTCCAAGCAATCGGCCTCGGACTTATTCAAGGTTACGAGCTCGAAATGTGGCTTCAGATTCTTGACAAATACTTTGAAGCCAACATGCTCAACCATATTTAATGGATAGCCGTGCAAGATGATCATACGAACGAGATCGAACTGGCTTCTCCTTGGATCAAAGCCACTGCTCACTGCATTCACAGTTCCCTCCTTTATTTGGTCTGACTTGAACTTTATGTTCACAAGGCTCAACCCATCCTCCCTCCTCGCTCCTGGTTGAAACCATGATTCGTGATGGGGAGGACCCGATCGGTTCGCTCCCTCTTCCTTTACCTAGTCTGCACACACCGAGAAACATCTCGGCCGGACCACCTCTGACACCTAATCAGATGGTTCCTCAAATGGGATGTCCCGCTGGTGCTCGATCCATTCAACTTCTTCTTGCAATGCCGGCAGATAGCCACACGCACATCGCCTTTCTTCACCTTGTCGAATTCAGGGACTTCAATCTGGTGGAGTTGATCACGACCTCATCCGACAAGTCCATCGTTATTGCTCCCCGGGCTCGAACTCAAGCACATAAAACCTGGCCAAAGAAACGAACAAATCCATGAACGTTGATTCCCTCACAAAGTGCTAAAATCACATCAAAACAGGATAAAACGTTGCAACTCGAGCACCAATCTTTGTGAAGAGCCTGCTGCATTATGATCAACATCACGAATGATCGCGAATTAAGAACCAAACCATCGACACTAACTCTTTTCAACTAACGAAAACAACCGACACGGAAGTAACAAGCAAACCAACCGGGAATCGGGTCGCGGGTCGGGTTTCAGATCGGGAAGATCCGGAACGGGTTCGGGTAAGGATCCGGATCCGGATCCGGTTTGGGGGGAGGGGGCCGAGAGACGACGACGATGATGAAGGGATGATTTTCCGGTTAGATCCAGGGGAGAAGGGGATTAGGGTTTTCTTGTGGGGTAAGAATATTTCTGCGGGAAGGGGGAATTTTCGGACAGACGATTTGGGTGGGGGGTTTTGACAATCGGGTCGGAAAACCGCAGGTTGCACCGATTGGGTTTTGTTAAAGGATTTGGTCTTTTTGCGGCCCATGTATGGAGGAAGGGTGTTCGTTCTTCTTCCAAGCAAGAACGCTGTTCTGGTGGGTGCTGCTTGTTCCCCCCGACAAGATCAAAGCGATACAAATTGTCCCCACATTTGAATAGCATCCTTTAATTATCTGTTTACTTCAACTTTTGCCTCTAATGGCATCCGACGTGGCCCTCACGTGGCGAGTTATGGTCTTCAATTATCCAAAAAGCAGCAACAGTTGGACCCGAATCATCACCCCCCTCTCCCTCATTTTCTCCACTGATTTATTACTTTTTCTGTCCTAAAGATGAAAAACCACTTGTAGCTTTAATTTTAAAGATAGGAAAATCACTTTCTATTGCCACTCTGGTATGAATGTCATCCAAAGGTAGGAAATATTTTGGAGGTTGATAGGATGCTTGGCTTCCTTTTGTGGACGGATTCTCTGACTCCGCAACCGAAACACATGGATGCAAAAATGATGTAACGATTTGATATTTTTGTGATAGAAATGTACTAATCATGCAATCATAGTAGCCATCTTACATACACATACTAGGGACCCTATCGAAGGAAGTGACAACAGAAAGGAAGAGTCCTGGTTGAAGTTTCAAGACTTGGCCAATTTCCGATAGGAACTTTATCAAGACTTGGTCGAAGTAGACAGTGCGTTGGTTTAAATAATGTGTCTAGTAGTTGTGTTAGTGATTATGTTAGTGGTTTTATTAGCGGTTATTGTCTGGATATGATTAATTGTCAGTATAATTTGTGGTCAGTCATTTGTAATAAACATGACAATCATTCAAAGACCCCAAAAGGCAGCTTGGTCCCTATTCTCTGTTTTCCAAAAATGGAAGTAAGTGTTTGAGTTCATGTACTTTTGTTCTTGTTCTTTATATTACTGTCTCTTTAAGGTCTTGGCGACCACATTTCTTGAATAATTTTAGTCCGTGTTATATCGCGACGTGTTTCGTCCGCAAAACAACGATGATCCGGGTCCGCTCCCTCAGGCCCTTCCGGTCGGCGCCTCGACTCGAGTGTCGAGCACTGCGGAGGAGACCGGGTGGATCCTCCCTCGATTCCTAATCGAGCCTGGATGGGCCTTCGTCGATCGTCCCCATGCTCCTGATGAGACAACAGACGAAAAACGGAGTATGATCCGGGAATGGAAGCTTCGGGAGGTTTTGGGAGCGGCTCGTGTTTCCTTCACCTTTCTATAATGGCTCCCTCTAAAACAGGTTGATGTTGTTTAACTTAAAGAAGCTATTACGAAATCATTACCGGCTAATTTTTTAAAATTGAATCAAGTCGGAAAATAAGTTGTTTCGAAAATCCCTATTGACTAGCTCTTACATTTTCACATGTGAAAATGTAGCATTTGCTAAAAAAAGTTTATATCTGATTAACGGGCGTTGGACCAGATCCGGACATCAACCGGACTCATGTATCTGTTTTACGGGCGTTGAACACGATTCGGCCTTTTGGGCCCGAACTCATGTTTATTGATTAGCAAATATCATGCAACAATAATCCTATGGGCCTAATAGCATGCGCTTAACCATAGAAAAATATTTAGATCAAAGTAGACGAGGAGGGATTATCGTAGACCTATGCACTTAAGCCCACGACCCGTTATATGTAGATTTAGAAATTACGGGATGCCCGCACCTCCCCTTTTATACCTAAGGCCCGCTAGCATGTAATTGGCTAGGCACATGAGTTGGTGCCGTTTTAGCATAGTGTTTCCACCGCCTAGTTCTCCGCGCGCCTCCAATCTTGTTCTCCACCTTGAAGAGTCGAGTTGCTTTCACCTCGTAGAATACTTGCGAAACAAATCTGACCATTATCACAAGGGAGCTTTGATGGATCCAAACTGAGTATTGGTGGCACGGAACGGTGACCTTCTGTAGGAACCAAGGACAGGTGAGGCGACCAGGCGCGAAGCGTTTTTCGATTGGTCAATGACATGCGAGTTACATGATTGATCTGCAAGGGAGAATCATTGCGATTAGACAGGCAATGAAATGGAATGAACAGTAGCACAGGGGAGTAGCGTCGTAGCTTCTTTGACCCCTGACATTTCATCAGAATATGGCGTCGGGTTGTCTATGTTTGGACAGAGGCGCAGTGCATCTGGCTGTAGGAGAGACGGAGGCGAGTTAATTGAGCAAGGACGCCTCCAGATCTGGTAGAGCCGGGTGATCCTGACGAAGGAGATCGACTCTCGTCTAGCATTTGGCTGAGAATTCAGAGGTGGGAGGAGAAGCGACGACTGGCTTTTCGGGTCGTGGCCCGAGCGGATGGTTGCCGACTTCGTTCTAAGGTTTCCTTTTTCCTGGTCAAACGTGCCGAATGTCCTTTGCATATGAAATATACAAAAATCATGAAATTGAAAATATTTTCATTACGCTTTCTTTATCCGGACAACGGAAGTTGTTGTCTTCAAAAAATTTTTCGATGAGCTTTCCTGGGAATCGATGAATTCGTTCATTAACATGAATGGAGTAGAAGCCAATCGGTTCCATTCGGCCAAAATGCTTTCGCCGTCCTAATGAAGCCTAGAGAACGCAAGACTTCTTCGGCCACCTCGCACCTTGATGACATCTAAAGTGGACTGCTTTGTAAGCACCGTAGCTTTTAAGTACATTTCTTTTGTAGATTGCTTGTGAGTTAAAACGAAAAGGGAAAGTCATTTTTCTAGTAGTTATTTTTCCATTGATAATGTCTAAGCACATTGCATATGCATAAAAGTCATTTCCGGCAGCCTTGGAGATTTGTCGATTTCCCCGCGTCTTTCATTATGTGGTCAGCCATATTAGCAGCAGATGGGGTAAAGTAGTCAGACAAAGCAACGAGCCGGCAGAAGAATACTCCCCTCTGTAGGCAAGTCGGTAGCTTTCTCATCTGCAATTCCTTCGATGTTGCAACCAAAGAGAAGATGCAAAGCAACAATCGCGATCTTGATCATGAGAGAAATCGATTTCTTTTTCCTTTTTTCCTTTTCGATGGATGTCTGTTCGGCGATGGGCAATGGTTAGTCCCGTTGGTTTCTATGGCTTCTTTTTTTCCATAGGCACAGATTGGGACCCGAAGAAATTTAAAGTTGCCATCGGAAATCTAAGAGCTTTCAAGTTAGCATATAAATCTAAGTGTGCTACTTCTATAATCTACTTCTTCCATATTGTTAGTGAGTTCTGTTGTAGTTAAAGACTAAAGTGTCCTTTAGATTACTCCGTGATAAGACTACAAACTAGATGAAACTGAGGTGTTCGGCAACAATAATTCTAGACCTCCAATCAAATATCAAACTTCTTCGGAACAAAGTTTCGGCAACGCAGTAAGATCGTCCATACTGCTGTGATTGAACCACAGGCGTGGAGATACTGGACGGCGTGGAGATACTGGACTACATCCATTAAAGCCGTAGCATGCCTGCATATCAAGATGACCGTGATTGGTTTTGTTAAGTCGATTACAATGACGATCATCTTGACAACTACGATCAACTTGGGAGGTGCAAGGTTCGTGACAAGCTTCGTTGTTTTTAGCCAATGGGTGACGCTCATTGCCATTAACTCGAGTACTAATCTGTGCGTGTTAAGACGTTTGAGATTCCCACTGTCTTGATGATGAATGGCTCGAGTGTGGAAACGACGAGCCAATGTGCAACGATAAAAGTGATTGACTTTCGAGCCAAAACCTTCGTTGTTCAAGCTGTGACTCAGTCTGTCGTGAGGCACATGATTGATGTTGGCCTGAAACACGCGCGAGCCAACCAAATATTTTCAATGTGTAAAGAGTATCCATTCCCTGTTACTCCGACGTAACACATGAAAAGTTTCATTATATACTTTCATCGATATACGAAGAACCTGGTTAATCCCTGGTTATGCGTGTTTTGGTTACAATACCTCATCATAAACATATAAAAGTAAAGCAGGATGGTCTGGAGCAGTCTCATCAGGCACAAGCCACACCCAAACTAATAGTTGGGATCAAAACGGTAATATTCGTACCTTATCCGGCAGTCCTGGAGCTTTGCCTGTGCCCCGAGGCTGTCCTGGCAAGCATGAAGTACATCGTTCAGTGCCTCATTGAGACAATCAGTACATTCATCTGGATGGAGATGCCCATTGCATGCGCCGTGAGCATAGCATTTCATTTTGTAATCAGCGTCGAAAGTGTCCTCGAAAGAGTAACTGAAGCCGTGGCTGGCAATCCCCTCAATTACCGCACCTGTAGCTTTTCGTATGCAGGCAGGGTATGGTTCATGCTTAAAATGATATCTCATCCCGCAAGTTTCTTCGACGACCTTCTTGTCTGCAATTCCTCCGACATGGCAACCGAAGAGAAGACACAACAAAATTGCAAACATAATCTTGATCACGAGAGAAATCATTTCCTTTTCTTTCCTTTGTTTTTCTTTTCAATAATGGAAGTCTCAATCAGTTCGTTTCCCTTAATTCATACACACACGAACGGGGACTTGAACAAGCTCGAGATTGCCGCATTGCCGGTCAGGCACGCAGAATGTCCTTTTCCATATGCATACAAAAAAATTACAATAGGAACAAGAAAATTATATTCATTACAGCTTTACCCGGACAATCTAATGTTAGTGTCTCTAACCTGTCAATCGATTTATTCAAAGAGACTTTCCAGGAATGAATGTATATTCGTTTGTCAATGTATTCAATTCCAGTCGGCTGATCGGCTTTTGCAGATGCCCGGATGAAGCGAGAAAACTCGAGACATTTTTTTAGCACCTCTCGCACCTTGGTGGCATCTAAGCATAGTAACCACCGTATCATTAAATATTTGTAGATTGTTAGTGAGTTGTGTTCAAAAGACAAAAAAAGTCTTCTGATTTGCTTGCTCGATGATATTTCAAATAGACAAGGATAAGGTCTCCACGCTTTTCCACTAGAAAAAGCTTTACAGACCGAAAAGCTTTCCCAGGAATGAATGTATTCACTCGTTCACTTACACTTGGTCTACAACAAATTGCAGTTTGATCATTTTCTGCTGTGTGTTTCTGTTGAGCCCATTCATCTTGAAGATTCACGTGAGAGCTTCAGCCAGTCGTTGCACATTCTCAGTCATTTGCTAGGAAATAGATGCTTGTTAGACTTTGGCCGTGTTAAGTTGAGTTTGCAAATCTGCGATGCGTTTGGAGACCTCTTGGTGACGGATGACTAAATCCTGCTGGAGCGTACATCAACCGTGAAGGATGCCCGATTGGTTGTGATGGAAAGTGACCAGCAACCTTAGTCGATTTTGATGCTCCTCCAGTTGCAGTTGTGTTTTCGCTGGTCGATGCTTTAAACATTCTTCTATATTTGAGACGGAGAAGGAAAGGGACGAATTAGTTACTCATGTGTGGACGGCTAAAGGAGATAGCATGTTTGTTGACTGCTTCCATTGACTAAAGAAAATAAATTTTGATGGCTATTCCAATATGAATTCCAATTCTTTCTGAAGAAGTTTATAGAAAGGTTTCGTAGAGATTAGGACGAAGACGAGCTGAAGAAGAAGAAGGAAAAAGCTGAAGATGTAGAAGAATGCAGAGAAGAAGAGAAGAAGGGGAGAGAGGAAGAGAAGAAGGAGAGAGAGAAAGAGAAGAAGCGTTCTTTTTTCCTTATCTTTCTGTTTGTGCTACAGAGTCCATTATATAGCCAACTAGCTGCACTCTCTCTTATGTACCAGACAACGTGGTCTGTCTAACAAACGCCTAACAAACGTCTAACAACCATCTGCAGATTTAACAGAATCATCCTTGTCTGTTTTAGTGCCACTGGGCTTGTCTCCGCAGCCTCTATTGCCCAGGTTCTGTAGTCGGCCAGATTCTATAGACTTTGTTTCTCCTTCTTCTTGGGCTCCATCCACTGAATGGGCTTCGTCCACTAAGTTACTTTCCAATTGGAGCCGCCATCTTCTAACTCACCCCCATCTTCTAACTCACCCCGAATAAAGTATTGAAGTGGCTCTTTCTCTTTATTCTTCTGCAGCAACGCTATATCTTCCCCGCAACCTGGAGAGTCTAGGTCCTCTCCCTCTGGCATTGCCTGGTCCTTGATCGTACAATGTCGTCCAACTCCCGGCTGGCCAGAAACTGTAAGCTGACCACGGGCAGTAAGAAAACGTTGGACAGAAATTACCTTGGTAAGCATATCAGCTAGCTGATCTTCTGAACCAACATGGAGAAGATACAGTTGCCCTGTCGTCACTTTTTCTCTCACGAAATGAAAGTCAATTTCCACGTGCTTAGTCCGAGCATGAAGGACAGGATTCACAGCCAGATGAATCGTGCTTAAGTTATCACAGTATATAATCGGAGCAGATAAGGATGTGTCTGCAGTTCGTGATAACTGCAACTCATGTAAGAACCCCTGTAACCACAGAACTTCTGCAACTCCGTCAGCAAAAGCCCTGTACTCTGTTTCGGTACTTGAGCGAGAGACCACTCGTTGCTTATGGGATGCCCAGGAGACAAGATTTGCACCCAGAAAAACACAGTACCTGCCAGTGCTCTTCCGAACATCCGGACAACCGGCTCAGTCGGCATCCGTGAAGCAAACTATATCTGATCTGCTTCCAGTAATATGCAGTCCATGATGTAGAGTCCCTTTGAGATATCTCAGAATGCGCTTCACAGCCTGAAAATGAACTGTAGTCAGATGCTGCAAGTACTGACAGACTTTGTTGGCATTATAGCAGATGTACAGGCGTGTATTAGTGCAGTACTGGAGGGCACCCACCAAACTACGATAAACTGAAGGATCTTCGAGTAACTCACCATCATACTTAGACAGTGGCCCAACTGTCGTCATCGGAGTAGATACTGGCTTACAATCCTGCAATTCAGCTCTCTCCAGTAAATCAAGTATGTATTTCCCTTGGCTGAGATGAAGACCGTCTGCCAACTGTGTTACCTGGAAACCAAGGAAGAAGGACAGATCACCAAGATCCTTCAGAGAGAACGCCTGATGTAAACATGGCAAGAGAGCCGCAATGCCATCCTTATCCGACCCGATAACTATAATATCATCCACATAGACAAGTAGAACGAGAATTCCTGCAGAAGTACACTGATAGAAAAGCGACGCATCGGTCTTAGAGTTAACCAATCCAAACTGGACAAGAAAGCCACTCAGCTTCATGTACCACGCCCGCGGGCTCTGTTTCAAACCATACGGGGCTTTCTTCAAGAGGCAGACATGAGTGGGATGTGCAGGACCTCGAACCCAGGCAGTTGTTGCATGTAAACTGTCCCAGATAGATCGCCGTTCAGAAAGGCGTTGTGCACATCCAGTTGCTTCAAGGGCCAGTCATAGGTGACTGCCAGACTCAGGATAGCTCGGATGGTTTGGTGCCGGACAACTGGACTGAATGTTTCAGCATAATCCAATCCAGGTGTCTGGTGGAAGCCCTTCGCAACAAGTCTGGCTTTACAACGTTCTAGGGAACCACCGGACTTCAGTTTCACTTTAAAAACCCATTTGCACCCAATCATCTTGTGACCCTGATTCACAGGGACAAGAGATCAGGTGTTATTCCGCAGCAGTGCCTCAAACTCAGCCCTCATAGCAGTGTTCCAGACCGGAGTTGTGAGAGCCTCAGATATTGTTCGAGGTTCGGAAGGAATAGGAGATAAGGTTGATGTAGAGAAAACCTTGGGCTTAAATATACCAGCTTTAGAACGCGTTACCATGGTATGAAAGTTGGCAGGGGATGAGGAGAAGAAGGATGGGACGCCTCTGTCTGGGGAGATTTGTCAGGCACAGAAACTGGGCAAGGACTGACCCCGGCAGAGAAGTCAGGTGTAGATGACGAAGATACAGGGGGGTGACGCGAAATAGATGAGGAAGGTTGAGATACAGGACACGAGGGAGGAGGAGAAGACAGAGGATGTAGGAATATAGGTAGGTGACAGGAAGCAGAAGGAGCCTGCAGATCGTGTTTAGGAAGAGACTTGAAAGGAAATGTATCCTCATCAAATAAAACATCTCGGGATACATAGATTCTGTTAGAAGAAAGATCACAGCAAATGTAGCCCTTGTGAGAAGTGCTACGGCCTAGCAGAACACAGGGGACAGACCGAGTTTCCAATTTGTGGGAATTATACGGGCGTAATAAGGGGAAACATAAGTAGCCGAAGGTACGGAGAAGATGATATGTTGGTGGAGTTTTAGTGAGACACCAGAAGGGGGTTTGAAATTGAAGTGGTCTAGATGGGAGCAAGTTAATCAAGTCGATAGCGGTGCTGAAAGCATAGACCCAGTATTTCTGAGGGACAGAACTGTGTGTTAGGAGAGTTAAACCAACTTCAACAATCTGGCAATTCTTTCTTTCGACTCTGCCATTTTGTTGAGGTGTATATGGGCAGGAGAGTTGGTGGCAGATACCATGATTGAGAAGGTAAGCATGAAGGGAGCGAAATTTGCCACCCCAGTCGGAACGAACTGTCAGGATAGAAGAGTTGTAGTGATTTTTCACCAAGGCATGAAACTGAATAAAGGCACGGAGGGCATGAGATTTTTCACGAAGAAAGAAGATCCACGAATATCTGGTGGCATCGTCTACTATTAACAAGAAGTAGCGATCGCCGGTAATGGAAGGAACAGGGGAAGGTCCCCACAAGTCGGTATTAAGTAACTCAAAAGGGACCGTGGGTTGAGAAGACGATAATGGAAAAGGCAGGCGATGATGTTTACTCAATGCACAGGTTTGATGAAAGGGTAACTGTTCTGAAGATGACGAGACAGTACAATCACCAAGTACTCGAGATAGAATAGCGGAGCTAGGATGTCCTAAACGAGAATGCCACTTAGACTTGGTAACAGAAAGGACAGTAGCAAAGGTTTTGGCCGTATGGACAGCAGAAGGATGCGGAGGAGTGCCAACTGGTGCAGTTATGACAGAGGGAAAAGATTTAGTTGGAGGTACTGGAGGCTGCACTCTGTATAGCCCGTTGTGCATCAGCCCCTTGAGAAGGATACGATTGGTGGTCTTGTCCTTAACAGAGAAGGAAGTGGAGTCAAACTCAACAAGCACATGAGATGCTGAGAAAGGTTAGGAGTATGAAGAATTTGAGATAGATGATGGACACCTGACTCAGTGGACAGGGAGCAGTCGCCAGTGTGATGAATACCCAGTTTTGTGTCGTTTCCAATTGTGACAGATGACGTACCACGATAGGGAGAGAGGTTAGAAAGGCCAGAGATGGTGGGAGAGGTATGATGAGTGGCTCCAGAGTCTATTAGCCACTCATCTGCTGCAGCACTGTAGGATAAATCCGAGGGATGTTGAGGAGGTGAGGGAAAATGAGGCTGATAAGTAAAATGTGTCTGAGGAGAGAAGTTAGGCGGCTGAGGTATCGGAGGCTGTGTATAGGAGGGGTGTGAGTTGAAGGAAGGCTGGAAGGAAGAATTTAAGCGATGGTAGCAAGTCAGGGCAGTATGGCCAACTTTAAAACATATTTGGCAGCGAGGTTTCGACTTTAGGAAAGGTCTGGAGAAGGTGGGTCAAGGGGGAGGTCTGCCAAGAAGGCTGGTTTGATCTATTGCAGAAGAAGAAGGTGGCCAGTGGTGTTTGGCTGGGGGACGGGAGGTGGGGCGAGATGGCAAGGTTGTCTGAGGTCTCACAACACCCGTATCCAGAGAATGTAAGGGAGATAAATGAACCTGAGGTAACGTGCAGTCTACACCTGTCTCCGCTCCACTCGTAAATCATAATTTAGTAAGAGATTATGCACCTCCTCGACTGTAGGTAAGTCGGACTTGCTATAAATCGCCATAACAATGGCATCATACTCGACCGGAAGACCTTCTAGCATGTACTAGAGATAATCTCTATGTCCAACGGGCTCGCCGACTGCTAAGAGCTGATTCGACAAGGTTTTAAGTGAGTTCAGGTATTGCTGCATAGTCTTGCCTTCCTTCCTCATTTGTTGCATTTGCATCTTCAAATTTATCACCCTTGATGGCGAGGTGGACTCATATCTGCACCGCAAGGCCTCCCAGACTTCATGTGAAGTTTTGCATCCCACCACCATGCTCAGAGGCTCGGACGTCAGGGAAGAGAAAAGTAGACTCATTACCGCCTTATCGGTCCTTTGCCAGAGGCCATAGTCTGGGTTTCATAAAACATTCTCGCTGTCTAAGAATGGCGCCGGAGAAGAGGTCAAGCCGTAGATGTAATCATCAAAGCCGGCTGCTGTGATTGCTGCAAGAATTTGACCCTTCCACAGCAGGTAATTACCATCGTCGAGCTTTACCAAAGAAGCAAAAATACCAGACGAGAGTTGTAGAGGTGAGGGGGCGAGACAAGGGTTGTGCTCTGAAATTCCAGAACCAGAAGACGGAATCTGAGCAGCAGAACCCGGTGTTGTCAAAGGATTGCCGAGGTGATCTCCCATGGTGCTTTCCCGGATCGTCGTGTGAAGGTGTCAGCCGTCAAGGCTTTGATACCATGAAGAAGTTTATAGAAAGGTTTTGTAAAGATTAGGACGAAGACGAGCTGAAGAAGAAGAAGGAAAAAGCTAAAGACGTAGAAGAATGCAGAGAAGAAGAAGAAGGAGAGAGAGAAAGAGAAGAAACGTTCTTTTTTCCTTATCTTTCTGTTTGTGCTACAGAGTCCATTATATAGCCAACTAGCTACACTATCTCCTATGTAACAGACGACATGATCTGTCTAACAAACGCCTAACAAACGTCTAACAACCATCTGCAGATTTAACAGAATCATCCTCGTCTGTTTTAGTGCCACTGGGCTTGTCTCCGCAGCCTCTATTGCCCAGGTTCTGTAGTTGGCCAGATTCTATAGACTTTGTTTCTCCTTCTCCTTGGGCTCCATCCACTGAATGGGCTTCGTCCACTAAGTTACTTTCCAACACTTTCAAGCCTCCCCATTCTTCTGAAGGTTCTTGTAGATGTTTTGCAATAACGTCTTTCATGCCTTGACGGTTGAATTCTTGATCATTGTCTTTCTCCACGAGTTGCGGCACTTTGCCATAGGCACGCCACGTCGACTAGGGTGATCGATAGTGTGCCATTAGGCATAAAAAAGCAATTTACTGATGGGTTCCACAAGGATAATAGAGCATGACTGGACAAGGATTGCATCTCATCGGTTCGACTGACATCTGAATGACAGTCGACTGAGGTAACGGGTAGTCTAAAGTGTGAAATGTTTATTCGTAGGGAGAGTCTTGAATTGGGATTGTGAAGGTTTTTTGGGTTGATTTCACGAAGCTTGTGGAGGAAGAAGGAGATGATGAACACTGCTTACGGTCTGAAAGAAAGGGCGTGAAGAGAAAAATGATGTTTTGGACCTCTCGTTGGATTTAAAAAATGGAAAGGCAAGGGGAAAAATATTTACATAGTAAACTTATTTTGAGCCTATAGGTTTAAGCCCATTAATCGTTGCCATGATCGATTATGTGTAGTGCATCGAGTCTACAGATGTACAAACCATTTTAGTCAAACGTCAAAGCTGAACGGGCGAAGGCCGATACGATCAACGGTTGAAGGTCGGCGATCAATGGTCTACGATCGAAAGTCGATAGTTGAATGTGCTGCCGCTCTTTACAACTAATAGTATCCGATCAATATAGCATAGTTAGTTTTAATAACATTCATTACATCTTACATTGAGGTAATTTAAGCAGACGCATGGGCACCCACATGAACATTATTCCAAGGATAGCTTACGCAGTTTACTCGGACATATAAAGTAAAGTAGGAAGCAAACTGGTCTCACCAGGCGCGATCTCGGCGGAGATTAATAGTTGTCATCAAACTCGTAGATTTCGTATCTGATCCGACAGTCGACAAGCACTGTCTTTGCTCCGTTGTTATCGGGGCAATGCTCTCGCATCTTAGCTAAAGCGACTTTGAGACGAAATACATTAATCCTCGTAGAGTTCACCGTTGCACGCTCCGTGCAAGTAACATCCGTAATTTCCCATGTTATAGACGTTGTAACTGTAGTCGTGACCGGCGGTACCAGTGACCACCTCGTCGAGACCACCTCTTAAGCAGGTGTCGTATAACTCTTTGAAGGGGAAAGGATTATCTGCGGTGCAATCTTGGCGGACCACGTCTGTAAAAATTGGTCCCCCTCCGGATGCGTGTCCCAAGAGAGCACACAACGCAATAGCAGCAACGATCCTTGCGGAAGAAATCGTCTTTCCTTCTTCTTTTCCTTCCGTAAAATGTTATCTTTTCAGATGGCGATTGTTCATCCCTCTAGTTCTGGGGCTTTTTATACACAGATTTCGGACATGAATAGCTTAATGTTTTCATTTTTCGCCTCGGCCGTGACATTGTTTTCGGACAATAATCGCGTGATTGAGCGTGTCTTTACATGATATCACACGCATTGTAATCTATGTCATTCAAAAACGGCATGTAAATGTGCCGAATGGTTGCATCGTCTAATTCAAATACAGTCTTAGTCCTCGTCATCTTCCCATTTTTGTCCACGCGGCTACAACAAAATGTGACGTTCCTGGTCTTACATTCATATTGGTTACTACGTCTAGGAGCGTATTAATATATCACGTATTAATATGTCGTGTTCATCCAACAAGTTTATCTTCCGAATTGTTCTTCTTTCTAGTGATGCCTTCGGCTAATAACTAATGATATTTTGTCCCCTTTTCATTTCAAAATTCGAAACTTATAGCGGCCGAATGAATCAATGCGTATAAAAAAAAAATTGTTTCACAGATAGAAATTGTTTCTATTACTTTGAGTCGTACACAAGCTTAAAATTTTATGTTATTTGCTTGCAGACGAAACACGTCGCGATATAATGGGAATTGAAAGGGTTGAAAAAATATGGTCGCCAAGACTTTCAAACAGACAGTAATGTAAAGAACAAAAATACGTGAGTTGGAAAACAGAGTACAAGGAGACAACCAAGCAGCCATTCGGGGTGTTTTTACAGGACTATTAGAGAAATTCCTAAAGATTGCCTAGAGATTCTACCCTAAAACTAACATAAAGATAAAGTATCTAATGTGTTGTTGATGTCTTAATATTCTTGCCTTCTATTTATAGAGAATCTTCGTTATTCTTTATCCTTCAATTTCCACTTTGGCAGTATCTTCAATTTCTATACGTTTTCATTAAGATCTTTTACCTGTAAAATCTCATCTTTAAGATTAGATTTTCTCGACTGATTTAGATTGTCCACGAGACGAATGATAAGATTTTTTTTACTGATTGATTTGGCAAATTAGATTTTTCTTCAATCGACTTAACTATTATAATTGATTGTGCTCTACTCAAATCACAATCACGGTCCAAAATTATCTCAGGAAAGATTTTCTCCTCTTAATCGACTCGCTTAATGGACTAGAAATATTTTTTCCAATCGAGTCACATGTAACTCCAGACAACCTTTATATTATAAAAACAAAAAATCAGTCAACTCATAATTAATTTTTCAAATAGCGTAATATTTTTAGTCAATCGAATTTTCAGAATGTCGCGTATTCATCGATCACCCTTAACAATCATTATGACATGATGAGTTCATTCGACAGCATTTTTGGAAGTGTCATATAATTTTGGATCACTTTCGATCGACTGGATCTTCAAAGCATTACACATCAATTGATTTTTTGTGACTATTTGTCGGGTTTCAATAAGAACTTGCAGAGAGTTACATATTTTTGGATCACTCTCGACAGTTACTTGTGGAGTTTCCATATGAACATAGTAAGAACTGTCAAACGCAAAGTCCTCAAATGCAAAGTTTCAAATTCCCGACAAATACAATCTAACCGCTTCGTTATACTACGGAAGGCAATTTTCATAGTTATTCGCGCATCTGACTCTCGGAGGGCTATTTTCCAAGCCTCATCAGCGTCGAACGATCGAGCAAACCCTTCGTCGTAGAAGAAATCATCGTCCCAGTCACTGCACCAAAAACGTGTTGACATTTCGCATATTCACACGAAACTTGTTCCCGACTCTCACTATGATCGCCAAAAACGTGTTTCCGGGCGATATAATGAGGACTAAAAGGGTTGAAGGAATGTGGTCGCCAAGACTTTCAAGCAGACAATGTAAAGAACAAGAATACAACAGCTTTCGGGGTCTTTAAATGATTGTCGTGTGTTTTTACGAGAATTAAACCGTTGCACGCTCGGTTAACCGGAGAGTTAACCGTCGCACGCTCCGCGCAAGTAACATTCAAAGACTCCGCCGAAAGGTTTTGCGACTTGGTAATTGTAATCGTGATGGGTTGTACCAGTGGCCACCTCTTCGAGATGATCCTGTAAGCAAGAGTCGGAAAAATCCTTGAAGGAGAAAGGATAATCATCTGAGTTGCAATGTCAGAGGACTGTGGCAACGATCCTCGCGGAAGAAATCATCTACTCTATATACCAATTAGTTAGAAATAGTCCGTTTTGACTTATATACTAGCGGTTTGTTTTAGAAACGCATCCACCCACGTAAAAAGAATCGAAAAATAATCTTAAAAACGAATTTTTGTTGAATGCTCACTCTTGTATAGAATTTCCAAACCAGGAATTTTATTTATATTTCTTTAGCGTTGTTTTAGAAACGTAGGCACCCACGAAGACAAGGATAGCTTACCCGTTTATTTTGACATATAAAGTAAAGTAGGACGTCAAAATGGTCTCATCAGGCGAGGCGCAAGCTTGGCGAGTTAAATAGTTGTTATAGAACGAGTAAGTTTCGCATCTGATCCTACAGTCGATAAGCGTTGTCCTAGCTCCGATGCTATCCTTGCAATGATCCAGCGTCTTATCTGAAGCGATTTGGAGACAAGAAGTACATTCATCCTCATCGAGTTCACCGTTGCATGCGCCGTGCCGGTAACATCCGAAGCGCTTCATGTAAGGTTTTTGGCAGTTGTAATTGTATTGGTGATGGGCTGTACCGTTGACCACTTCGTCGAGACAATCGCGTAAGCATAAGCGGTAAAAAGCTTTGAAGGAAGAATGATCTGGGTTGCAACCTTGGTGGACCACGTCTGGCTTCCATCTCCTACTATCGGCTCTAACCTTATGGACATTACTTCCGTTTAATATGGCATAATTTTGGATTGCTTCCTGAAATTGTTCAAGTGTTTCCTTCATGTGAAGCAAGAACGGCCCCGTCCTCACTGTCCCCCCCCCCGGCTCAGCTTCTAATTCTGCAAACTCAGACTTCAATGTTCACTTGTCTATTTACTTCTTCACCTTCCTCGTTAATAATATTTTTCAACTGATTCATCATCAACTTCCACCTCTTCCTCTATCTCAAGATCATTCTCGATTTTTTCATCCCCTTCAATGTAAAAATTAACACACTTCGTTTCCAATAAGAAAGCCACTAAGTCATTATCAGCCAGCCATTCACTTCCCCGACTGCTATCAATTTTCGGCAATTGATTATGGGGAGAAATTTAAGAAGCAGCTCGGGAAGATGATGGCACTGAATGGAATCATCCTCTGGGAAGGAACGAGGTTGACGCTTATCAAGAACATGAACACATGGAGAGTGCCGTTGGAACGATGGTTGGGTTCATCGGTTCAGTGGATGTTCCTGATGGAGTACTACTAATCGTGAAATTCGACTTGGGAAAGGAACTCTGTGATTCCGGTTGAGACCTGGTGTGTCATGGAAGGAGATAATGTGGTGGCTCGTCGGAAGCAGATACCACTTTTGTTGTCATGGGCTCCGAGCATCCACAAATGCCAGAGGATGACTCTTGATAGACTTCACGCAGATGTGTCAGAGGCTTTCGGATATGGTGCTCGAGTTTTATGACAACTAACCAACAGAAAACAAGAAAAATCCGAAACCATTAGCGAAACAGTTCGAGACAGGGACAATGGCATAGCCTGTGCCCTCTGACGAATCAGATTGGGAACCGGGAAGCCATGACCCAAACATGGTCCATTTTCCATTTTCGTTTCCTATTTTTGAAAATAGAAACGGAAAATCAAAAAACCGTTTTCCTCTTAAAATTAAGAAAAAAGTTCTTTATTTTCTAGTAACAAACATATTTTCTTATTTTCGTAGGAAATGAAAATAGGAAACGGACATGGTTTCCTCTTACCAAACATTTTTCTCTATAAGAGTTTCTTCTTTCAGGCCAGGGAAGCCACACCACCGTGGTGATTGCATCTTTGCATGAAACCAAACATCCATCAACTGCTGATATACGTAACAAGAGTAATTTTGCCCCACATGTAGAGATTATGATCATCTTGCAATTCTCTACATTGACATGTTGGGGAATAACAAAACTAGGATCTACAGGACTTTACAAATGCAATCAACATAAAGTTGCAGGAAAGAACGTCAACTGCATTTCGGTAAGTCTATGCAAGAACTGGAAACGAGTTGAACTCCGAAAATGCTTGAGATCAGTAAGCCCAGCAGACTTTGGATGGAATCCAAAAGACAGCGGACTATAAAAAAAGAAGTATCAAGTTACCAGCCAATGTTTTCTCGATCACAAGATCTGCAGATTCAAGCACGTAGAACTTGCTCCAAACACTAGAGTAACATGTCTTCCCACTTCGTTGTGACCACGACATTGAACGGAGAATAGCACGGAGACAACATCGACATACTTCATTCGCAAATCCCAGCGGAGCCATATCAGGACTCTGAAAGGGTACTTGTGAGCACTATATGCTTAGATGGTGTTCGAGCGCGAGGAACGCATGCTTGGATTTAAACGGTCTCTTTTGAAGATGAACCCGAGACTTTCAAAACATTTGAATGGTCTCTGCATCAAATAAAAGAATGTGGAGGTAAACAAACAAACCATGAATGAACTCACAAAATTACTTGTCCCTAATTCAGGGTTTAGGTTTTAGTTGAATTTTCAAAATTGATTTATAAACAAAACAGGTTTCACACTACCTAGTGTACCTACCAACTCCTAAGGACTCATGGAGGGAGATCTAGAAGAGTAATCACAACCAAATGATCTATGTACGTGTGCTACAACATGAAAGGGATAAGTGCACATGCCCGAGCGAGAGAGAGGAAGAGATAGACCTTCCAATTCTGATAACGAGAAAGAAGTTCATGAATATGATCCAGCCTTCTGATGATGTGGCTGAACGTTGGTCTCTTGTAGGGCTCCTCTTGCCAACATTCTTCTATTAACCTGACATAATAAGATTACAACGTATGAAAACCCTATGATGATTTCTCTAAAAGGTCGGGTAAAGAAAGGACATAAGATGGCTCTGAAGCATGTACTAGTACCAATCACTTTTTATTGGAAAAACAGCACATATATTACTGAATATCCTAATAAGCACTCAGCTTGCTGAACGTCATAGCAAAATAAACTTACTCTTTTAAGCCATAAGTATAACGTTTTGATGGAGCTTTGAATGGCGGACGTTCATTAGCAACATAAGCTTTGGGAACTTCATACTCTGGTCTTGAAGAGAATGGTACAGAGCCTTCAATCATCTAAGTAGAAAAACCAGATGAGTGATCTGTTGAATACGTCTGAATCTGAACCTTTTCACCAAACAGGAAATCATTTTGACCAATCTTTTGACAAATGATAACCCGACGAGAAAAGCACTCAATTGTGGCTCAAAGATGCAAGTAATTTTGGACCCCTTAGGGAGAGTGTCATTTACCTCCTGTAATATTAAAGCAAATGAAAACACGTCCACCTTTGTATCATACTCTTCATTCCTATAGACCTCCGGAGCCACATATCGCCCTAGCATTAGAAATTTGTCAGTCTACAGAAACACGGAAACTATTCCGAGGCAAAATTGTTCAACAATATTCTTGTAAATGAATTAGAACGAGGCTTTCTTAACATTTCTGGTATGTAAAATGAACAGCCAAAAAGGGAGTTTAACATAAATGGAAGCTCACTGCAACTGATAAATTCAAGATGATAGTTGGTGTCCATTACATAAAGATATAGGAAGTTACACAAGCCATAATGAAAGAATTAAGCCACAGGGAAGAGTGTACAAGAAGTGTCTTGACTTGACACCGGAATGTCCTCTTTCACAGTTTTTGCAACTTTAAGTAGCTTGCTGACTCCAAAGTCTGCAACTTTTAGATGTCCCGAATCATCCCGCAATATATTTCTGTTGTCTTGTTCAAGAAGAAACAAAAGAATTCCACAATTTTAAGTCATACCAAAACACGACCATATAAGCCACTTGGGACTTTTCCATGCATTAGTAACAATGTTACTTTTTCAAATACATCTCCATTACATTCCAATTTGCTTAGGCCAGTTCATCAAAACACACGCAAGGAAATGTATTGTGGGCATAAGCTAGGAAAACAAACGAGCACTTTTTGCAAAAGATAAGAGATGAGAACATACGAAGGTTCAAGATCTCGATGTACTATCACTTCAGGTTTATGCTCATGCAGGTAATTCATTCCCCTGCCAAAAGAAAGTGAAATCAGTGCACCATCATACACTGCCCATATGAATCCATCCAATGAAAAACCCGGTCCAAGCTTCCGTAAAAAAATATGAACAACTGGATAAATAAATGACCGTAGAATCTCAACTCCCCCAAATCTAACAAGCGCCATAATGATATTACTGCTCATGAAAACCAATGACAGTAAAGTGGACGATGGTTAAACAGCAAATTCTATTTATCTCAGTCCGTACATTTTCTAGACTCAACATAAAATTGATGAGCGGCATCTATGAGGAAAAGGATCCAAACAATAGGCCTAACCTCGCAATGTCAAGTGCAAATTTCACAGCTTTAATAGACTTCAAAGGACCTTTTCGCTTCAAATATGCACGTAGATCTCCCTAAAATAAGAACAGAGAAAAAAAGTAAATACTATATTATACAATGCGTAATTACAAACTTCCCCAAAAAACCAATGAAAAATATTGAATTCCATGCTTTCTAGATTATAGAAGGATCTCACGCATAAAGAACAACAAAGCATTTTGAACATTCTTAAGTTGCATTTTAATTTTGGATAGATTCCATGTTTTGTGCAATACAGCAATTTCATTTCTTGTTGTGCTAAACAATAACAGAAAGATCAGTTAATTAGTAAGATGAAAAATATTTAAAAGTACCCTTTTCTATTACTTTTTCCAAGGAAATGGATGAGGCATTACCTTTGGCAGATACTCGGTGACAATCATCATTGGACTACGCTGTGTTACAGCTCCTAAAAATTGCACAATATTTGGATGGCGTAACTTTTGAAGCAGAGCAAGCTCATCCCTGAATGCATTTCTGACAAATTTTACATCATCAAAACAACTGTCAACCCTGAGACAGGATATAACCTTAACAATTGATACCACTTACATCTTATTCTCCTCAGTGAACACCTCCTCACCAAGAATTTTAACTGCAACTTGAATCCCACGCCAAACCGCACTGCAGAAGGTACCCTACCGATTGTTTTATACAAACCACGGTTCAAAAACAGTTTGAAGTAAAACATCCAGCAAAATTTCACAGCAAAAACACCACGTAATCCACTTGCCTTAGTAATGTTGACACTATCTGAAAAATCAAGCTCATTGGGATTAATTTCATATTCAGGCACTTCTCTGGCATTCTGGACATGCATTGGCGCCACCTAAAAATCCCACGGAAACGTAACACTCGGCCTTTTCCCGGCCAAAGATCTCGAATCAGAGAAACGACCATGGCACGACAAATTCAATATCCATACCGGGGGTTGTGCGCCATGCTTCTCCAAGAGCTTTATCACGTCCTGGTTTTTATAAAACACAGCATCCGCCAGCGGCTGTCAACAAAACCAATAGAAACAGTCATGATAGATGGAAAAGCCTTCACAGCTTCCCTCCCCCCAATCCTTACAATTACTCCCTAGGGCCTCTCGATGATCAGCGGTTCTACGTCCCAGTCAATCCAAACAAGGACAGCGAAAAAATACTTACCGTGCTACCCCACCGGTCCTTGCGATCGACCTCCGCGCCGGAATCGAGCAACAGCTGGACGACGTCCGTCCTGCCCTGGCAAGCCGCGACGTGGAGGGCAGTCCGGCCGTCGATGTCAACAAAGTTGACGTCTGTACCGGAGGCCAAGAGCTCCCTGATGGCGTCGAGGTCGCCCTCGTTGGCGGAGTACATGAGGCGGACGCCGGGCTCGACAATCTCGAAGGAGGAGTCGGTATCCTCCCCATCGGCGTCACCTGCGGAGGGGACGGCTTGGTGGGGCTTGAGGGAGGACTGCTTGCCGAGTGTGAAGCGGGTCTGGGGTACCGAGGAGTCCATTTCTGTCTGGGGGAAGGATTTGATTTGACCACCCCTTGGACTCTAAAACATAGGCGGCGTCGTCGTCGTCGTCCTCGGCATCGTTTCTAACTTTACACTAAAAAAGAATTTTAATAGTCGAATCAAGTAAAAAAGAGGGAAATAACAATCACTCCGGATGCCATTAAATTTCGTATGCAATAATTAGTACAACCAGGAGGTGATCGATCATCGTACTTAATACATTCGACGAAATTAGGTTGATTTGGATTATATTTATTCCCGTGTATCATAGTGAAAATTTCGCAACCACAGGAGGGGGAATTATCTTTCTTTCCTACAGGGAGAGGATAACATAAAAATTTTACTTCGTGCCCCCCACTCCGCGTAATACCAGTAAGTAAAAGTAAAACAAATAAAGAATAAATCTCAATTGTCCGTGTTGTAATGATGGAATTGGTGGGTGGGCATGGAATAATACTATCTCTTCCTGTGATTATATATATATATTTTTTAAAGTAGGTGAGCCACAGAAAGCAGGACAAGGCACTAAATGATATATTAAGACTAGTAATGCAACCACCTTGCCAATTGGGGCATTATGTGTTTGTGCTAAACAGTGTAATATTAGAAAGAAAAGTAGCCCTACTTTTTTAAATTATGCACGCGGTTTCCGTTAGTTTTACGAGATTTGGAAACCTTTCTCACGACCATGACACGTCAAAGGGACCTGACACCCCGTCTATACGGATTTTCAAAAGTTTTTGGAAGACTTAAACGTGTAAACATTTGTAACTTAGTTGATTAAAGCATTCCTTCTTAAGTGCATGGGCTTGCGTATTTAAGTAAGAACCTCAATTATGCATCCCTTGGTGAATATGTAAATTAGGTTCCAGTTTTCTGTTACCTGCTCCTCGTGTGTTATCCTCTGGGTTCACCTGCATCGACATTCGGTACTATTTCTGCGAGCTGTATGTTGCCGCTGATTCTAGAGGCCTTGCTCGACGGCATGATGGAGAAGCCATCCAGCAGCTTACTGCACTTCAACCCCCATTTCTCCATCAAGAACGCGATGAGGTGATGGCCGCTACAATTGAAGAAGGCCGAAGTTATTAGTCACGCGGTTGTAATCTAAAAAGCAGCTAACAGTGCCACCTACCTACGGTTGTGGTATGTAGTAATGAAGACTGAACCGGGAGAATTCTGAAGGATGTAGGACACAGTCGCGAAGAGGTCGTCAAAGGCTTCCGGACCAAACAAAATAAAAAATTAAAAGGAACAAGAAAAGAAGGCGTCAGATATGTGAATTGAGGAAATTGAGAATCCAATGGAGGGTGACTAGAATTTACCACTTGCTTCATATAACACATCGGCGCCGAGTATAAATTGAGGATGCAGACTAAATAAAGTCTCGTCCCAGACTCCCCAACTCAGACCAAAAACCTGCAGCACAAATAAAAATGGCCCGATGAAAGAGAACACAAATTTGAAACACGGCGAGAGGTAGAAGTGCTGATCATACCAAAAGATCAGCAAATTTTACCTGACAACTCAATTTGTTCAGTTGGCATACTTGTCTCATGTTGTCTAGCACCTGGAAAGAGCAAAAAAACGAGCTGCAAATCATTAGAAGACAATAAATCCTCGGATCTTGAGTGATGACTATAAGAAATCCACTATTTTACTCAAACTAGCAAAGGAACAAACGACTGCCCATCAGGGTTTACTCGAGACTAGAATCGCGACTCTGTGCAAGCATTTGCATGCTTTCTCACAGGAAACTCAACTGGTACATCTCTACAAGAACACGGACTTCTAAATTCATTAATATCGAAATGAATTCCACCATCACAATGGAAGAGTTATCTCAACAGAATACAATATCAGTAGATAGCAACCGCAAACCCCAGAATCATCCCATCATCCTCGTCGAACAGCAGGCAGCGATTACTCCTCCAGGCCACGTTTATCAATGCCAGCCTAAACCTACTGCTTCTAACAAAAATCTAGAACAAAAGAAGCAACCAAGACTTTCCAACCTCTGTCCTGATAGCATCATCCGTCAGGGTGACATTAGCCCCCAATTTCGCAGCAACCAAACCAGGCAAAGCAGTCCCTGCACCTACCTAGCAGCGATCACCAAAGAGATTAACCAACAACACAACATAGACACCAGCGAGCACAACGAATCGAGAAATCGTTACTCTTATCACCTCCAAGACATAAGTTCCGGCGAAACGAGATCGATGCTGCCAAACGTACTCGGCAAGAATAACGCTGCTCGGCCACACATACAGCCCGTAGTCCTCCTTCATGTTCTCGATTATCGATATAGAGAACTCCGGTTCCCCGTGGTTGCCGCCGAAGCTGTGGCGAGACACCGTCTTCATGCTCCGGACCGGCGACTCATCGTCTTCGGTGCTGTTACTCGCGCTCATCTTTCCGGAATCATTTAGGAATCGCCCTACAATCGGGTGAAGAAGGCGGGTTTGCCTTTTGGGCTAAGACGGTGGAACCGGCCCATGTGTCCACCCCAATACCACGTCATTATTAAAATGTCTCTCGAGTTCCAGATGCCCCTCCATCATGATTCTTACATGTCTCTCGAGTTCCAGCGAATCCTGCGAGGTCACGGGTTTTGTTCAAGGCTGTCATGCATCCAAGTATGTCCTGGATACCGAGTAGTAGAATCCAGGCAGGCTGTCGAGCTCCGCAACAAGGATTGAGGAATATTCTTACGACCATTTACGAAAGCATTACAGTTTGTGTCGTAACTACTCCAAGGTAGACGATATAACCAGTGGGCAGTAATGACTAAGAGGTAGACGATATAAATTGCTCCGAATGCAGGCTTGGGACTACCACCATAAAATGACTACTCAAAACAGAAATCGCTGCATTCACGAACAAGCATTGCTGGATTTTCAAAAGCTGAAGCCTGGGAATCCATTCAGCCAAATACCACTAACGCCTAAGATGGATTTCTCATTCTTGCCAATCTTTGGTGCGCTCTTGGTCTGCTGCAAGGCACAGAATTGATATTTGAGGGCAATGGGATTGTTCCATGGGTCCTGTTCTGACGATAGCTGAACTTTCGAATTTCGTAATCCCAAGGTCTACCATTGCAATGCGACCTCGTCCTAGATACTGGGAGGGACAAATCTGCAACCTTGCGCAGCTTTTCCTGAAGCAGCAGCCGGTTTAAGATGAGAAAGTCCACATCATAAGGATACAAAGACCAAAAGAAAAGCTCAAACCTCCTCAAATGCTGCACCAATCATTCGAAGGCCAACTGGAAGACCAATGGATCCTCCATCAACAAATCCCGCTGGGACTACTAGGGCAGGTAGACCAGCCGACTTAACATTGACCTGCCAATGAAACATGTCATGAATAAATGACCAAGTCGTCTTCTCAGGCTTCCTTTATATTGGATGAGTTGCAGGAATTGCTTACCGTCATGATATCCCCACCGTACGTAGCCAAAGGATCGTCTTTCTTTTCACTTGGGAAGGGATAGATATCGTGAAAACGGGTAAAGGAAAAGTACTATGATAATATATGAGTAGAATCAATGTACTGGTAGGTCGCAATACCTATTTTATAAGCAGCGGAAGGGGAGGCTGGTGAAATTAAAATGTCATTCTTGTCCAAAGGAGCCTCGAAGCGCTTCCGAATAATTGTCCTGACCCGAAAAAGGCTCCATTTAAATCATTTTCCCAAAGTGTTGATCACAGCAAGGAACTTCAGTAACCATCGGCTGAGACAAACCCAACGAAGTTGTATTCTGTTACCAACAGACCATTACATAATTTTACCTGCTGGGGACGATTATAGTAAGCATCATAATAACCGGCGGAGAGAGCATATGTTCCATCACATCTTCAACTGTCAAAGACAAAAGAATGGGCATCTGCAGAGACCTCAAAGCCAAAAGAAATATGTGATCAAAATATCAGGGCAACGAGAGTCTTGCTGCTGCTGCTTCAAGTTATGTTTACCTCAGATCTCAATCCCTTAGCTCCAGAATCCCCATAAAGTGCATTAAGTTCATCTGCGGCAGCCTGGCTGCCATACCTTGCCAAGCAAGCTAAATTAGACCCTTGCCTAGGCAATGAGAATAGCCAGAAAAGTCTGACAACTCTCTCAGAATCATATTTTCCTGACACCATCATAACGTGACAAGTTTGACGACGACTCACACAAGGCAAGGACATAGTAGGCTGGCAATCCAAGGGCAGGGGGAAATGGCACCTATCAAACCCCGAGATAGCACCGAGAATAATATCAGTGTCCAAAAAGCTGCAAACAGAAACACCCAATAACATCCAACGAAGAGGCATACACCATTTGAAAACACGACCATAACTGCGCTTCAACCCTACAACACCACAAAAGGACGCCAGCTGCCTAACACTTTCCTCAGTATCACTTCCAAGCGCAACAACGCATTGCTTAGCCGAAACAGCAGCCGCAGAACCATCAGATGAGCCTCCTGGCACACGAGATACATCCTAAGGGTCAGTCACCTAAGGCGATAATCAACTTCTAAGTAAACCCATTACAATCACCCATCGTATGATCACACATAATCAAGAACCACCAAGCGGTCAGTTATATTATCCAACCTGATAACCGGAAGCCTCAGTGGTGCTGGCCATCCCAAACTCATCCAAATTCGTCTTCCCAGCCACAATCCCGCCCAATTCCCTTATCCTCCTCACTGCCGTTGCCCCGTATGCCACCATATACCCCTCTAGTATCCTCGACCCGCAGGTGGACGGCATATCGGCGGTGCATATATCATCCCTGACTCCGACGAAGACCCCGGCGAGGGGTCCGAGGCTCTCCCCATTCTCAATCCTACGGTCGACGAGGCGGGCCTCTTCGAGGACGTGGGACTCCGCCACGTGGAGGAAGGAGCGGAACACGGGGTCGGTTAGCCACACGCGGTAAACGTAGGAATCGGCGCGCTGGACGTCGGAGACTTGGCGGGAGACGAGTGACTGGCGGAGGGGGAGGAATTGGTAGCGGGGAGGGCAGGGCGAAGAGGCGGTGGAGGTCGGAGGGGGGCGGTCGGCGACGGAGGAGGCGGTTACGGTTGTGAGGGGGCGGAAGGGACGGAAGCGGATGGGTTGAACGGTGGAAAGAATCTCTTGAAGGGGTTTGGAGACTTGCTGGAGATGAAAGATCGCGGGGAGGTTTCAGAGGGATTGCGTTGCGCTTGTACGGAAGTCAGCGGGAGAAATTTATCAATCTCGTAACGTAATTAACTATAACATTCCGAATAACCTGTAAAATCGACGACGCATTATTTAATATAAAATATGCCAAAACAAAATATACTTTTCAAGCGTTTAGTACAGTGGAATTTTTTTTATATTCATATTTTTTTATATAAAAATATTTATAACTTTATATGGTACCTTTTTTCTACTCAATTTCTACTTTTTCTACGGTCTCATTAACGGCTCCTACGTGGATTTTGACGTGGCAATGCCACCTGAAAAAAAAAATCACCGCGTGAATTTTTACGTGGCAATGACGTGCACTGCATATCGCTCCTTGGGGTCTTGGACCGGTCTTCCGCACCATTCACGATGTCAGCGACTTCCTTCCAGTTATTCTGCTTCAGACTACCCTTGCTAAGTCCCACATGCCTCTTGGCCCAGGCATCTATCAGGACCTCGGTAGCCGATTCCATCCAGAAGTCCTCCCTGCCTCCCACGCCGCTTCCACTAGAGAAATTCGATCCCCCCAGGGAAGGGGCTCTGGCTAGGAACGACAAGGGCGAGGGTGGGGAACGATTATGTTCCATCTGCGAGGGCAAGCACACGTAAATCCAACCAATGGAGGGCACGATAGTCGGCGGAGAAGACGAGGGCAACGGAGGAGATGGTGACAGGGACAGAGATGGGGGCGAGGAGGGGGAGGGTTTCGATGGGACGTTATCAACACCGTCGTCGTCCTCAACGGAAGAACCTAGGTTAGCAGGGGGGCGGATCGCCCTCGTCCTTGGAAGACACGGGAGCCGAATCGGAGTCGTCCATGGCTTTAAGATCTGATAAGAAGCACAATCAGTTGCAGAGGAGGTGGTGACGTGGGGGAGGAAGGTGGCATTGCCACGTCAAAATTCACCGGTGATCTTTTTTCTACGTGACATTGCCACGTTAAAATCCACGTGTAGCCATCAATGCCACGTCAGACTCGGACTTAACGCCGTCACAAATTGGCTAAAATATAATACAAAATTATGGACTTAGAATTATAAACGTATGTTTTGCCTTATTTAATATAAAATATGTCAAATTGCGATAATTTATTATTTAATCTTGCCAAAATATAAAAATTTTACGACAAATTTCAAATGGCTTTTAATACTTAAAGCATTATAATACATGTGAAGCGGAATCAATATGCCAATGGTATCATACAAAGAAGGATGAGCATGGAGGTCTAAAATGCCAAAATGTATAAAGGGAAAAGCATACTCTATAAGAACTCGAGAAGGTCTTCACTGTTCTCCAGGTCCCAAATCACAATATTTCCATCAACACCTGTTATCGTACTCAGAATCATGCATATAATAAACTTTTATAGAGGATACTAGATAAACAAGGAACGGGGATAACTAAATCACAGACCTGAAGTGCTGAAGCGTCTCGTGGAAGAACTACCTGACTCCCCGACCGACACTATGCAACTGGTACAGCACTCAATCATCGTTAGCAGAGAGATAACCTGGGGAACTGTGACAAATCACAAGGGTCATGGGCTTTTGAGTCTTTACGTTATGCAGTTCTCATGGACACTTCCGAGGTGTCTGGAGTTTTCACCTCCATTGTTGCTCGTCCCTTGCCTTGACTGGCCATAAAACTTCCCAAATGCTTCAGAAAACTGTTCATAACAGATTAAAAGGACCTCATCAGCTGATTACTTCTTTGATTAGAATGCAGTCGCATTAAGAACAGGTTCCAGCCAATGCTTCCATAAAATCTGAGTCACGAAGAAGAAAGAACTAGCAACCAGAATGTGTTTCTTAATAGGAACACCGATGGGAGTCAACTGTATAACATTCCAGCCCTCAGAAAGGGAGAAGGCAGACTTAAAAGTATGGATAACACAAACCTGTGAACCATATTTTGGACCAGAAGATGATGATGTCTTCCTCCCTCCAAGAAATCTTATAAAGTTCCTACAAAAATGGACAAACAGACATATCCAAGCGATCACCACGAAGAGCTTCTGAATGTCATCTCATGTCAATGTTTTAATTCTTTCAAATCAAGAGTCAACCGGGAATGGCCTTTCAGATTAGTTAACCAGTCAAGCAATGGAATGCTTGGCTGGAGCCAATGACAGTGTAACATGTAGCCAATGCAGAAATGAGTTTTATAGCATATATTTAATGTACCATATTCCACTTTCATCTGCAGCAAATACCATCGGGTTGCAGTCAAAACCCACCCCGACAGCCATTCTCTCAGATATAAAGAGAACCTGAGAAAAAATGAAATATCCAGAGTTCAAAACTCGAGCCAGAATGCAGAAAATGCCTCAAACATGAGTAAAAACAAAAGAAATATTAACATTAATGAATGCCGACCCACATCACGCAGAGGCAAGCCACAGAGCAAGACATTCTGTGCCAAAGGTGAAGGGCCAACATCATCAACAAAGTATATCATGGAATTGTGTCCTGCAATAACAGAGGATGAACATAAGTAGTTAATCTAATAGCATCTGGCTTCGTAAAGGAGAAACAATAAATTGTATTTGCATGCAAAATTATACAGGTATGAACAACTTCAAAGAGTCAAACAATGCAAATAGAAGAGAAAAAGGAAGAACAATTGCATAACATGGAAGCACAGAAAAGCAAAAGGCAATAAAATTTTAAGTTAAGATCATCGAGGGAAGTTAAAAGGAATCCGAATGTTTGAAATGCTGACCTACATAAGCTAATGTATTGCCTCTGGGCGACCACTTCACCCCAAATGCCCAGGAGTAGGAAAGGTCAAGTTGAAGAATTTGCTGTATCCACACACAATTAATCATTAAAATGGCGAAAACAATTGCAATAAGTGAGTTCCAGAAGGTGCAATTAACTATGGCACTATAAGGTATTTACCTCGCCAAATTTTGCATCCGCTGATGCGCCAGCGTCTGAATCCCTGGATAAGTCAAATCACTTGTGGCGTTCAGAAATGCAAATTGCAATGCACACAAGTAGCTAACCCAACATAAAAGATAGTCAAAAGCAAGTTCGCGGAGGGAAAGGAAAACCTTGTGTCAACTCCTTTGATGAAAGTAGAAAATACACGACACTTTCCATCTGTTGATGTAGTCGCCAACAAAATCTGCAACAATAGACGGATACGTGAAGTCTTTGTGATTTAAATAGAAAAATAAAACAGATTAAACATGTGTTGTAACCTGTTTATTGAGAGCCAATAAGCATTACACGAAATAACAGTTCATAAAGAACTTGTGGTTGAGAAGGTTAACGGCAGACAAATAAGGCCGAGGGCTAGCTCGTCTTAGACAGGCTAATGAAACAATCATGCATATAACTGTCAGAAGGGATTCTCTATGTACAAGCACATAGAAGCCTGCATATTCCCATTCATTTCGAAAATACTTGGGAACAGATTTTAAAAAAGAGAGAATCGTTTAACTGTTGCAAGAATGTGAAGATTATTTACATTATTAGGGTGCCATGCAACACTCGTCACAGAAGAATTGTGTCTCTTTCTAATAAGTTTGCTCACCCACCTGGAGAAAAACAATCCACCATGTGATCAAGCTGCACGAAGCTAAATAATATCAAGCCACATATAAGTAGCAAGAAAGTTTAAAAGATGTAATCCCATAGAAATGGTAATCGTAAGCATCTAATTGAAATTGAACAGTAATCAATATGTATGATCATTCCAACCTAAGGTCATATCAATCTCAATGACAATCACATCTAGCTCTTAACACTTCTAGCTATTATAATTTCTAAATCTATACCTCATGGTTCATTCATTGATCATATTATTTTAACAACTTAGATAACATAAGTAGCCAAAATGAAGTATAACGGGGGAAAGGGCCAGTTACTTTGCTTAGGAACAAATTAATCAATAAGAAAGTAACAAATGATGGAAACAATTGTGCAAACTAAGATTATCAGATAGTAAGTGCTTCACAAGTTGATCAAGATATAATAAGATCAGACATGACTGAACATAATGAAGAAAATTATATGATAAAGGTAAAGGGATTAGTGTAAAGGATGAAACCAGTTATTTTCAGGCTCGTAATAGCATATGCAAACTGTCTTTGCGCCACTTCCAACAGCAAATTTATTTTCTGCGAGAGAATTAAACATTACTTAGCTCTCCAAATTTAGGATTGTGAAAATATTTAGAAATTGCAGAGGATAATAATTGTGAAACTAATGGTCAAAGTGAATAACCTTGTGGACTCCATTGCACGCACAATGCAGCTTGATTCAGCCGAAGGATAACTAAGGTGGGGACCCATTCTGATCCTTCCAGATTCCAGACATAGCTAGAAAAGCTCACCACTATACCAGATCAGTAAGGCAAACACAGAATTTCGGTGCATTCTTTTCATATCCACCAAACACAACATGTGAATAACAAATTAAATTTTCCTCACGAGTTTCGATCATGTGACACCGTGACTATTCTGTTCGATCTAGCACTCCAGTCTATCCCAGATACAATTTGGTCGTGCTGCAACAAAGGAAAATCAATTCCCAACAGTAATACCATCAAGCAGATAATGCTTTGGATAGATTGAAGGTAAGGTAAAACTATCATACCAACAGGATTATGGATTGGATGCTAGAGATGATAGGACGTAGTCCTTCAATTAGCTAAAAGAACTACAGATGCTACATTTACCATCTTTCTAAGAAACTTCACATAACAATTAGGAAACACGAAATAATCGGAGATTATGAGCCATGTGGGTAAGTAAATAGGCAAAAGATATATATGACCATGTAAACAATTATCCATGACTCAGAAATGGCAAATGTATAAAGAAAAATGCAATTAAAATCGTTAAGTCACGTGTTTGAGATATTGACCTTTTGAAGAACATAAGCTCTCTCCCATTTGTCCTCAGACAATCTGTAGATGTGGACTTCATTACTATTCGGGCAGAAAGCAACCACTACAAAAAGGAGAGAAATATGTGTCCACAGATGAAATGTCTGAAGCTTTTGGATAACACTACAGTAAAGATATGCAAGTACCTAAAATGCGTATGAGACTGATTTCAAGACCACAAACTATTCATCGAGAATATACCAATTGGGCAAAACAGATCATAGGGATGGACCAAAATCATCCGTTAGAAACAGTGCGCTATCAGAGGTGAAAATAGTGAATCCCCTGGAGCATTGCAATCCATCGTATTTCTTTAGTTTCAGAGAATGATATCCCTCACAGTTCAGATAATAAGATTGGTGGAGGTCATCTACCTTAGAATATTATAGGTAAAGTAACAATTAAGATATATCGGAAACCTAATAACTGGAACTATGTTAGATCTGAAATAGAAGATTCACTTCAGCTACCAGGAAATCTGAATTAAACTCGTGTACTGAGACGAACTCAAAGGCATGTATCACTTCAGCAACAAAGATTCACACGTGCTTCAAAAAATCACCACCGGCGATCAACCAAATCCAACAATAGATCCCGTGTTATATCCGCAAACTCTAAAAACTGTCAAGACAATGTTGAACACGACAGAGATTGGAACACTCACTTGATCGATCAGGACTCCACGAGTGGCAAGTGATGCAGAGAGCGAACCGGTGGACTGAGATCGCCGCCATCACCGCCACCTCTGAGAAGCAAACCGTTGGTGTCTCACCACACTACCCTTCACCAGTGTTCTACGGTGAATTACAGCTCCAGCGACTAGTTCCAGACCGCGGCCGTGCAGGAGATCATGGAATCGCGTCGCCGCCTAACGTGTAACGACGATATCGCGGCGACTGAAGTAGTGTAGATTGCAACGATCCTGGATTCTCCTCACTTACTCCGGCGAGATCCTGATGAGATTGTCGACTGCCTTCGACGATCGACGATCTCCGCCGGTAAACAGTGAGAGTTCGCTTTAGGATGGACGATGCTTGACTTGGACGGGTTTTGCTTGCCTACTGGTATCCTTTTCCATTTCACCTTTCCCATTCTTTAAATACGTTAAAAGTAGAATAATGAATTATCATTAATTTCTATTTCTTATTAAGTATTTCCCATATTTGATTAATATTTAAAATTAATATGATTCTATTGTAAAACGAAGAAGAGAAACATGGAGAGAGGGGGGTGGGGGGGCAACCACCATAATGAAGAGAGAAGTGGGAGATTCCTTTGGAGTTTTCCTTATTAGATTTACATAAGCATTACCTATAAACAAACTAAAGATATATAACGGAAAAGAATAAATATATGTTTTATAGCCTCACAAATAAGTCTACATATGCCAATTTTATGTATTAATCTCTGAAGCAAATGCTCTGTAAATAAATCTGTCTCTAAATATGGTCTATGAAAAAAAATTTGTTGATATTCGTTTCATTCTATCACATTTAAACTAACTAAAGATATATAACGGAAAAGAATATGCCAATTTTATGTATTAATCTCTCTCGGAGGCAAATGCTTTGTAAATAAATCTGTCTCTGAGTATCGTATATGAAAACAATTTTGTTGATATTCGTTTCATTATATCATTTGATATATCATCATTTCATTTGTGCAATGAAAGTAACATTCACATCATATAATGTCGGGATGTTCCAAGTGAGCCACGTTACCCTCGAACATGATGTATAGCAGCTCCAAATCATACACATTATCTATTCACTTCATGAATTGATTTGCTGTCTAAATCTCCTGGATAGGGGTGAGCAAAATATCCGATTTCCGATATCCGAGTCCGATATTCGATTTTTTTTTCGGACTCGGATTCGGACATTTATAATTTCGGACTCGGATTCGGATATATTTGAAATGAAATTTCGAAAACGGACTCGGACTTGGAATTTTAAAAAAATATTTCGGATACCCGAATATCCGAAATTTATACAACCTGAGCATGTCCAAACCCGACACAACAAAGGCGTAATAGAAAAAGAGGACTTGATTGAAAACAATAAAACAATTAAAGGACCAAATTACAAATAGAAGATGCTTTCAAGTGGCTTCCCTTGCTCTTTTTTATCTAGCTTTGCAATTATTATCGTTATGAGAATCGTTATTAATCTTACGTGGACATCAAATTTTAGACTAGTTTTAATCTTAAGCTTGGAGTATTATTGCATCGGCTTAGGATGTTGCATTTTTTTTGTTGGATGTGGTTGGAAGGTATTCTTTTTCCAATTCAAAATGTGTAGTACTTATTCACAATCCGAAGTTCGGAAATTTCGGATTATCCGAATTTCGAGTCCGAATTAATTTCGGACTCGGAAGTTCTGAATTATATAAAATCGGACTTGGACTTGGACTTAAAAAAAAAGAATTCAGAAGTTCGGACTTGAGTGAATTTCGGACTCGGATATCCGAGTCCGGTCCGAATGCTCACCCCTAATTCCGGATATAGGAGTGCCTACACATGTGAATACTAATCGGATTGAGATTTATCAGTTAATTTTGTTTCACGCATATAAGGATAATATAACCCGTCTCCATTCTACCTCGAAGATATAGGTGAAACAAATGCTAACATCATTAATCCGAGATTTCGAAGAATCTATACGGAATTGCCATATTCCGAGATTTCGACGAATATAAACGAAAAAAAAATTAAAAAGAGGTGTGGATTACCATGCGGAATTAACACCCTCCCAGTTTAGAAACAAACCTACAAAATCGTTTTTTTTTTCTTTATTTTGTTCTCGCTCCAAACTTTCTTCCTCGATCATGACTTGACATAGCCTCGTATTAATAATGGGTTGTAAAACAAGGATCAAAATGAAGAGATAAATGGGGAGATATTTTATTGATTTTCAAATTAAATTGTTACGACTTATATAGAAAAGGCATAATTGGGAGTCATAGTAGCATCCATCATAAATATTTATAGGGAAGAGGTAAACACAAGTATTAATGATAAAACAAACAAAAGTTAGCATAGTTGGGAGTCGTACTAGCATCCATCATAAATATTTGTCGAAATAAATAAATTTTTGCTAGTTAATTTTATTTAAAGAATTAAATGGGAGAAGAATAACAACATCTATTTTCCTCAAACGAGCTTTCTCTAAATTATAGCGTCGTATAGGAGAACGTTCCATGTATCCGGAACTCCGGGCAGGCACCAGTGGCTGCAATCCGGTGCCCTGTGACCACCGTACCCATACAACGAGGGGTGACCGTCCTTCCTCAACTGCGACAAAGTGGTCACGGGGAGCAATCGAACGGGCTTCTTCATCTCGCTCAGCACCTTCTCCAGTACAACCTCGGCTGGGTGCAGCCCTCCCGGGTACGTTGAGAAGAGAATCGGCTTGGTTTCCCCTATGCAGGATGTCCCCGGTGGTTTCCCCCAGTATGTCCCGCTGGTTTATCACGGAACATACGTATTAGACAAAAACAATAACTAAACAGCCGGCAGATTAGTGCTTACTTGGAATGGTCGGGGGAGATTCCTTGGAAGAAGATGATTGTTTTTTGGGGGTCGACGGCCGCTTCAACCCAGTTAGCCCATGTATGCAGTGCCTTCTCGTAGGCGACCATTCTATCCAAATCCTTGTAGATCTTCCCACCGTCGATGATGTAATCCCATCTGTGACATTTAAATACATATGAATATGACAGTCAATTTTTCAGATTAAGATGATAGACGTAGGTGTAAAATGAGAGTCCGGTGCTCGCATACGGCTGCTTCCTTCCTGTGTGCAGCCACCAGTGCCACGAGTCAAATATCAGGACGTCGGCCCCTTCCCAGAATTTGGCGCTCAAGATAGAATCCAGTTTGAGGGCTCGGCCGGCTGGCGTGCTCACAATGTCAACCAGTAGCGCGTTCCGGGAGAACAAGAACTCCGCATTGTACTCCTATTTGAACAACGTAACCCTGTATCAGAACTCTCGACATCGCGCCACGAGAAACGTAGCCGGGTTTTGACGCGCTCTCTGAAGTGTTAGTACCGGGAACCTAAACACGGAGAGGTCTCCGACCCGGGTGAGGACGTACTCAGCGGCTGGCACTGCGGCGTGGATCATGCAGGTGAGGGACTGCCATTGGTTGAGGCCCAGCGAGTCCCCCACAAACATCAGCTTCTTCCCCCTCATCCTGTCCAGGAAATCCCAACCGTTGAACCTTTGCCACAATCAAACACGACACGTGTCAGATCCGACCGCTAATAAATGTCCCATCTTAATTTTTTTTAAGATTATGTCGTGTTATTATAAATTTTTATATTCAGATTGGAATAAACTCATCAAGTCGAATCAATCTCGTAACAAACTCTTACTTTTGGTTGTGTGAATCAACGTGGGATTGTAATATTTTATACCTCGTTTCAAAATCGTGATAAATTCTAGGGTGTTTTTATGACAAATCCTGTAATAATTTAGGCCAATGAAACCTCCATGCATAAACGTTAGAGAATTTCACTTTGTCGCGTTTCGATACGCCTCAGGTGAAGAATCTGGACGTATTCTCCTAAACGTTAGAAATATGAGACGGCGAAGAAACCATTGCCTACCTCGACAAGTTACACCCGGACGGCTGCCAGCGATAACGGAGGTAGTCGCGGTCAGGCCTGCCATGCCCCAGGCAATCGAACTCGTTCTCGATGAAAGGGCAGCTCTCCGCTCCATAAAGAGGGTACCCCGGATCGACAACCCAGGAGCCAAGGGAGACGTCACACGACTCGTACCTCCGACCACTATGACTTATCCCCCGGAGGGCGCGTCCGGTCGCAGCACCGGTTACGAGTAACAGGGAAACGAGCACGACCCGCGAGAGACTGCGGGCGAGGAAGTAGTCGGCGCCCATTTTCGGAAAGAAGGGTAGGAGCAATGCACAAACAAACTATGCAAAAGAAAAAATAAAGGGAGGAGGAGGAAGAAGAAGAAGGGGCGGCAACTAATTAATTGAGCGTATTAATTTGTGGGGAATTATTTGGGACAATATGGATTCATTTATTATGGAATATTTTGCGGGTGGGGGGGTGGGGGTTGGATTACCAATTAGTAACACGTTGTGATAATCGGGCAAGAATGGATTGTGAAAGGACGAGCGACGGAATCGTGTGGCGGATCTCGTTCTTACAATCAACGTTAAAGGGTTGAAATGATAAGGCTTTCCCAAAAAGTTTTGATGTGGACTTGCTATTCGTAATCACTATCTAGTAAAATAATGACCGGCCATCCCATTGATTGGGAACACCAGATCAAGGTACGGCACGTCGGGAGGGAAGGGAAGAAGGCCGGACAAGATTTGGCGTCTGGACAGTTTTCGGAAGAGGTGACGTGGTCGGGGCCACGCTAATGGTTTAACGAGAGTGTTTAGCAACAGAAATTCTAGGCCACAGATCTCAGCCCAATCTGTTGATCGATGGTCCAGAACATAGGCTTAAGGAAGAAAAATCCAGAAAGGAGGTTACCACTAATACACATTAGGCAAAGGCTTGTTGAGCGAAGGGATCATCAAGCGACGGGATTACCAGGCGACGGACGACAATAGGTCAGGATCTCGGGATCCATGGAAATGAGATATTCCATGGAGACTGACAGTAAAGAAAGCGTAATATATGTGCAATATTACATTACCGCATATACGTAGGTCCTTAGACATTGTACAAAGACACATCTCTACAGACGGACATATATTGGTATATTTTATCTTTTCAAGCATTCCAGCCCTCTCGAAGATGACATCCGTAAGTGCTTCCGCTTTCTTTCCTCTTTTCATTCATTTCATACGACGACTACACATTTCAACGAAGCTTACGGGCACCAGTTGCCCGTAGTGTCAGAGATTTTCGACGTGTTTGGATTCGGCTTGTCCGCGGTCACTTCCGGAGCAAACAGAGAGCTTTCAAGGATCGGTGCTGTTCGGGTCGAACCATGGTCGCTCGCTTCTATGGCCGGTCGAACCCCGCTGGTTAGTTGCAGACTTCAATCCGTCTCGGTTGGAGCTTAGTGATCCTTTGAATTACTAAAATACCTTGTATTTCACAAAAGTGAAAAATTGTTCCGATGTAATTATTATTGTTTTATTAATTTGAATTAGTAATATTGAAAAGAAACAGAAAGTAATTTCGTTAGTAATCGAATATTGTAATCTAGTATTTTAATCTGAATTCAAGAGGTAAAAAATGAAGATAAACACAAGAAAAGGATAATCTTAACTTCTTGAATTTATTTTTGATTTTATGTATTAGAATAATAAAATAAAATTTAAAAGGTACGAGGGGCCTTTCTTTATTTTCCAGCTTAATTGATTTGCCACGTTCAATTTGATCATGATTTAAGTATAAGAACACGAAGGAAGCGAACAGGCTTCCTCGTCTGGCTCAGCACCTTCTCAGTACCACCTCGGCCGTGTGTCCCCCCTCCCCCCCCTTCCCCATACGTCGACCCATGGATCAGCCTCGTTCCCTCTAGACAGGATGTCACCGCCGGGTTCCCCCACTTCATCCTGCTGGTTTGTCATGTGTGAGGATCTGATCCCGAGTTGTTGTTAGTACTTGTTCCGATCCCAACAAGACAGACGTAAAATGAGAGGTCAGTGCTCGCTTACTGCTGCTTCCTTCCTGTGTGTAGCCACCAGTGCCACAAGTCGAATATCAGGATGTCAGCCCCTTCCCAGAACTTGGCACTCGGCCAGTTGATGTTCTCACAGTGCCCACCATCAATGCATTTCGGGAGAACAAGTATTCCATTTCATACTCTGGACTGAAATTCCGTACTACTAGTTTTGAAAAAAAATTGCGAGATACGATTTGAGTTTTAAAAATACTTAGTTTATCTCCCTTTAAGTCGCTGTTTCAAAACACGGGACTAAAATAACAGAAAAAACGATCTTTGGAACTGCGACTCTGACAAATTATGTCAGGTACTTAACTTCCTTCAATTGGTTCCAAGGAATAGAGGACATGGCAATTTGTCCCCGACGTTGCCCTCGAATTTATCGGATCCAAGGTAATCTGCTAATGCTTATACATAGATTTGGCCGTGTAAGGTGGCTGGCCATCATGTAGTGGGCCTCAAATTTGCCGTGTCGCCAAGCAGACATAGATTGTTTCATATCCAAGTTTCAAGAAGTTAGAGACATTTGTAATTCTAGTTCTCATTTGCCACTTTGAGTTTTGAAGATGGAATCTTGCGGCATACTCGCAAATGTGCTCATGTGCAGAAGGCCAGACGCATCGGCCTGGTTGGCAAAATAATCACCTCGACAAAGAGAAAATGAACTAAGAGGAGCATCTCTTGTTCCTTCTTGTCCGTATCCGCAACCTCGACGATGGCATGATGCATTGGATAACCAGCCAGCTTGTGTCGGTATGTCAGTCATATTTTAGATCAACGGCTTCATTACATTACATTGCTTTATCTTTTCCCCTTGAGCATCACTTTCGTTGTTTAGGCCGATGTCTGCTGTCTGCAGAATTCATGATCTGATTTTGTTCTTCCTTCTTCTGGTTATGTTTTTCACTGGATTGTTGGGCGTGCGGTCACCGAATGCAAGCCTTCCAGCTACCTGGCGGTTGAACCAATCGGACAGCTATAAATTTCTTCTTGGTGGTGGGAGCATTGCAAGACTGATCCTTCTCCAAGAAGCCGGAAAGATGAAGTACGCCTTCGGATTCTACTGCGAAGCCGAATGCAACAGGCCTGGTTCTAGTTATTTGTTATCTGTGATCTTCATACCACTCAGCCAGGACTTGCTCCATATGTTTATGCCGGTAGTGGTTTGGTCCGCAAACATGAATAATTTGGTTACGGTCGACGCAGTGCTGAAGTTCACTGATGAAGGAGATCTTATTCTGGAGGATTCCAACAAAAACTCAACAGTTTGGTCGGCGGGGACTTCTGGGAAATCTGTTGTGCCTATCAACTTGACAGATACGGGGAACCTTGTGCTGTTCGACAAGAATAATGTGGCGGTCTGGCAGTCCTTTGATCACCCAACAGACACACTGCTCAGAGGGCAGAAATTGATGTTAGGGAAGAAACTGGTGCCAAGAGTGTCCACGAGAAAGTGGACAGAAAAAATTCAGTTGTCGTTAGCCTTAACAGCTCACGGTTTGTATGCAGTAGCCGGCACCAAACCTCCCTTGTCATATTACTCGTTTCCTTCCGAACTTTCAGACGATAGCTATGCAGCCTGGGAAAATGATACCTTTTATTTGTATTCGGGCAAAGAGAAAAGGGTGATAAAGAGCTATTCGGTTAACGTTTCCATGCACTTCATCAGGCTGGACTACGATGGGCACCTGAGAGCATATGGACACACCGAGATTGGACTTTTCTTTGCTAAGGGGGATGATGTATTAGGTTTAAAGACCTGCGAATACCCGATGGCCTGCGGTCCTTACGGAATTTGCTCAAATGGACAGTGTACTTGTCCACCTCCAAGGGGCCAGATGTTTGACTTCTACCAGGTAAGTTTCGGACAACGAGGTTGTTATCGGAAGGTCCCCTTGACTTGCGAAGGCTCACATAAGCAGGTTTTCCTGCGGATGGCAGGTATCTCTTGCTTCAACTTAGCCACTGACTTAATGAGTATCGAGGAGAACCGTTGCATAGAGGTTTGCGCTAAGAATTGTTCGTGCAAGGCAGCCTTTTTCATGAGTGGCCAGGGGAATTATGAGAGAGGGTGCCTTTTGGTGAAGGAATTGTTTTCCCTGCACAAAGTGGATGAAGCGAGCCTCATAGATGATTGTACCGTCTACCTCAAAGTTCAGAATCAGTCAAGCGAACTAGATTCTGATGTTGTGATCCCAGGCGAAAAGGGGGAGAAAAATTTTCTGCAGAAAGCAAAAAGGGCTGGCCTCGGGGTAGCCATCTTTTTTGCATTCCTTAGTTCGGTCGTCGTGTGGTTCCTACTGTGGCAGAGGACGCACTTGAACGAAGAGATGGAGGACGATCATTTTGAAGTGGTTCCTGGTATGCCGACCAGATTCTCCTACATGGACCTTAAATCGATCACGAATGACTTCAGCCGGAAACTTGGGGAAGGTGGGTTCGGGGCTGTTTTCGAAGGGGCTCTGCAGGACGGCACCAAGGTAGCTGTCAAACGGCTCGATGGTTTTAGGCATATGAAGAAATCCTTTCTGAATGAAGTCAGAACGATTGGAAGCGTCCCTCACATTAACCTGGTAGTGTTACTAGGATTCTGCGCGGAGAGATGTCATAGGTTGCTCGTATACGAGTACATGTCGAATGGGTCATTGGATGGCTGGATCTTTAGTGATTCGAGCCAGCCTGCTCTTGACTGGCCGCAGAAGATGGACGTTATTATGGACGTAGCGAAAGGACTTCATTATCTGCACGAAGACTGCAATAAAAAGATCGTGCACCTGGACATAAAGCCGCAGAATATTCTCCTCGACAACAACATACGGGGGAAGATTTCTGATTTCGGTTTGTCAAGATTGGTTGATAGTAACAAAGGCCAAATCCAGACTACCACAGTGAAGGGAACCCCAGGGTATTTGGCTCCAGAATGGCTAAATGGACAGGTAACGGAAAAGGCAGACGTTTACAGCTTCGGCGTGGTTGTCCTAGAGGTAATCCTCGGAAGGAAAGTTGTTTGCGACCATTGGGATTCAGATATGTGGAAAGAACTCGAGAAAAAGGCAAAAGAAGGAACATTGACGGACCTTATCGAAGGAGACAGCAAAGATCTGAAACCAGATGAAAATGTCATAGACCATGTGTCGAGAGCAATAAGGGTAGCTGCTTGGTGCTTGCAGAAAGATTTCCAAAAGAGACCTTCGATGTCAATGGTGATCAAGGTCCTGGATGGAATCATGGGGATTGAGGATGGGCTGGTTTACGATTTCACCTCACATCCTATGTCGATGAAGTCGAGATGTGAGGAAACGGTCCTGTGGCCGTCAATACTATCCGGACCCAGATGATTCGTGTCGCCACGCTTGACTTATATCCATAGTGATTTTTATACAATGTATAGCATTTTGTTACATGGTGGTCTTTAGCAAAGGCGGAGTATGCTCTGCATCTACAACGAATACTGTTCTTTATTCCCTGAGATTTTTGCACGAAAGTTGTGGTCAAGGATAATGTTCTGCGGTTTGATGTCCAAGCGGATGCTCATCTGTTCCCATCCTTCGTGCAGATAATGAAGGCCTTTCGCTTCCTCGAGAATAACACCCATCTTCTGCAGCCAATCGAGAATAATCCAATCGACCCACCTATTTACCCTGTAAAGTCATTTTTGACCATAATGTTGATAACCCTCATTGGATTGACGATGATCAACGGATGAATTTTATGGTTGATAGTCGAAATTTGACTAAGTCTTGGTCGAAGGAAATGTTCCGGTCGAAATTTGATTAAGTCTTAGTCGAAGTAAATGTTCCAGTCGAATTTTGATAAAGTTTTAGTAGAAGGAAGGGTTTCAGTCGAAGTTCCAAGACTTAGCCAATTTTTTGTCGAAGTTCCAAGACTTAGCCAATTCCCGGTCGAAGTTCTACCAAGACTAAGTCGAAATATGTTAAGTGTGCAGTTCGTTTTAAATAAAGCATGTGCAAAATGTGTCCGGCAGTTCCGATAGCAGTTGCGCTAGCGGTTATTGTTAGAATAAGATCAAGTATTAGTATAAATATGGGGTTAACCTCTTGTAATAATACACAACAATCATTCAAAGACCCCGAAAGGCTGTTTGGTTGTGTTCTTGTACTCTGTCTTTCAACAACGAAAGTAAGTATTTCTGTTAATGCATTTGCGTTTTTTAATTTACTATTTGTTTAAAAGTTTTTGCAACCATATTTACTTTGCATTCACTGTGTCCTCCGTCGAATATCGCGACGTATTGTTCTATCCGCAAACACCACCGAAGATCCATTTGTCCATGCAGAACCCGAGAAACTTCACCAAGTTGACATGGCGGATGCTGCCGATGGTCCTGACTTAGTTTAGAAATGATTTCTGGACTTTACCGGAGCCAATGAGGCATTTGACAGCGACTTTGGTGCCGTTAGTCAGTGGTCCTTCGAAAACTGCTCAAAGTCCTCCCTCCCCAAGCTTCTTGCTAAAATCCTCCTCTCCCGATCCTTAACCTTCATCTTGCTTCGTATAATGAACAAAGCTGCTGCATTAAGGATCAGAAAAGCGACTACAGCTGCGGTAACGGCTGTCCACACTTTTTGCAGAACATTCATTCGATATTCCCGGGTGAATGGATGTGCCAATTAGGAACAGGGGATACCCTGGACTTGTACTTTAAAGTAAACCGTGTAGTTTTGGCATAGTGATAGCTCATGGTGTCGAGCTTTCGCTGGGGACAACAGTTCGGTTGGTAAGAAGCATTCTCCATTCAAGCTACTTACAGAGCGCCTGAAAAGTGCAGCCTTACAGGAACATTTCCGGGAGCAAGCATCTGAACAGCCTTTGGCATCAAAGCCAGCTACATCGGTCACAATGTCGAAATAATAGAGCCCTTTGATTTCCATGAAATGCTGAAATCCCTGGTCGTCACAAGCCAACGGAATATTGGCCACGCACCCATGCTTGGGCTGCAGGTATTTTACTGGGTTAAAGTAGGCTACACCGCCACTTGGTGGAGGACAATCACATCGTCCATTAGAGCAAATTCCATACGGACAGCAGAACATCAGGTAGGTCTCCAAAGGCAACATATCGCCCATGTTGATGAATCCTCCCATATCATCGTATCTGTATGCTCTCAAATGCCCATTGCTGTTCACCCTATTGTAATTCACTGAAACCTGTCGGGATTGCTACACAAACCTTGATTTCCTGCTCCCAATGCTGAGCCGTTCATGGACAAGACCAGCATACCATTCACCATGGTGAGTAAGCCGGCATCTGAAACTTCTGAAACAAAAGTATAATATGATAGCTGAGGGTCACTCCCAACATTTGCATGCAAACCGTGAAGCTTGGTACCAGTTTCTTCCCAGACATTAACATCTATCCCCTGACTAGCGTATCTGTTGGGTGATCGAGACTGCCATCTGTGGCATTACTGTCATCAAACAATACAAGGTTCCCAAAATATGTTAAATTGATTCCCACGACGCGCTTTCCCATTGTTCCATTGAACCATACCACGTTCTTATCATCTGGCTCATTCAAAGCTAAACCTCCTGTTCGCGCACGAAACGGATCACGTTGGAAATATTTGGCAATGGACTCACAGTAGTTATATTGTGGTCGCCAGTAAGAAGATGCACTAACTTATACAGGAATAATGCAAGTCTTACAATCTTAATGAATAAAGGAAACAGGGCTTACAGCCATTAAAAGGGAAAAAGGGACACGATGGTGACGATGTAGGATCTTGTAGCGGCGGAGAACACGTGACGAAGGCCTTGGAAGCTCACTCCGTCTGTGGTGGTTGTTGGCGGAAGGTCGTGACGAAGGCCTTGGAAGCTCGCTTCGTCGGAGGTGGTCACTGGCGGAGAGTTGTGACGAAGGCCTTGGAAGCTCGCTTCGTCGGAGGTGGTCGCTGGCGGAGAGTTGTGACGAAGGCCCTACGAGCTCACTTCGTCGGTGGAGTCGCTGGCGGAGGATTGGCGGCAAAGGCCCTACGAGCTCACTCTGTCGGTGGAAGGATAGTTGACCTCTGAGCCGGGTCAGGGCATCTAATTCCTAAGGTTGACGAACAAACTTCAGAGTTTTGGCTGTGTATGGTCGTCCTTTGTCTTTGGAAACTCCTTTGCTATTTATAGAGAGCTCGTACGTGTCTAACACGTAACGAGTGGATCTTGTTACAGATCGTGTCATGGATCGTGATTCCTAGTATCGTGGGAGTATCCCAACAACTCCCCATGAGATACGGGATCACGTTTCCTGAAAATTAGAATCGGTTACGATTCTTAACAATCGTGACTTTAGGAATAAATTTATTCCCATCTCGTCGACTTGCTTTGTTTGCACGGGCTTTGGCTGCTTGCCTTTGTTCAGGATAATGTCGACTTGACCCTATAAGTAGACCTAGCTACTATTGGGTCATATTGGTAGTCATATCTTAGTGGTGAGTTGACCTAGTCGACTCTATACATAAATCGTCTTTAGTAACTCCATTGTGGGTCGACTTCATCGTGAGTTATCCCAACCGACCTCGTCATGAGTCGACCTGGATGACTTCGTCATGAGTTAACCCAGTCGACTTCATTATGAGTCGACCTGGGCGACATCGTTCTGAGTTAGCCCAGTCGACGTTGTCATGAGTCGGCCTGGGCGACTTCGTTCTTAGGCAGTGTGATGATTCCTGGGCTCTAAGCCCAGGCCCAAAATTATTTACTATGTCAACATAAGCCCCCCTTTTATGCTGGGTTAGCTACGCTGACTTAGCAAAAAATTATACCCTATATAAGGGAGAGTGAGCGTCCTTTTCCCGCCCATCTCCTTACTTGCTCGACACTCCTTCACCTTCCTCCTCAAGAAACCCAGAAAACCCTCGTTCTTGAAACTCTCCATCCCTTCCATCTCTTTCACCAAAATCTCTCCGATCTTCAAAAAGATGGCAACTTTCAAATCCTTCGAACTCCACAATGCTCGTGCGGGGCCGGCCGGACCTATTCCGGTCGCGGAAGACCAAGGATCGGGTGTCGCTCTTGGACCCATCTTGCCGGAGCATCTGTTTCCAGAAGTGGTGCCACTCGACTACCTCATCACAGAGAAGCCCATCCCGGTTTGTCATCCCAACTTTGTTAATCCCCTCAACTGGGAAAAGCAGGGGACCTTTTTGTGCTTCCCTTCTGCTACTAAGGCCGAGATGATAGAGTGGTTAGAGATGTGGGAGGATCATTTTGAAAATCGATTCAGGGACCAGAAGATTCTCAGATTTTTTAGGATGTCAATAGCTAGTAAGAGCTGTGATCCTAGGGTTTGTGCGGCTATTCTGCCTTTCTGGAACTCCACAGTGAACTGCTTCTATTTCCCAGAAGGCCCTATGTCCATCACTTTGGCAGATTTGAAGTTTTTGACCCGGAGCAAGATTAATGGCTGCCCAGTGCGTCAATATGCCCAGGCAGGAGACATTAGTCCAAAGGGAGCCCTTCAATATATGGAAGTGGTAAACAGACACTTGCAGATGGCCTCAGTGGGCAAGAAGAAGGGGGAGAAGCGTACGACCGCAGGGTTCGGCGCCCAGGAAGAGATCGAATTTCTCAGCACCTGGCTGAGCAAATTTGTCTATTGTTTCCCTGGGAAGAAGGTTGGCCATACGTCTTACGCAGTGGCAAACTTTTTGAGGGAGACTACTGAAGAAGTCGCCTGGGGTCCCTTCATCCTTGGTCTGCTTTACCATGATCTGGAGAGGGCGACTTCTCAAATCAAGCCATTCCCAAAGCATCCAGCAGGAGGCATGCTTTGGTTGGTCCATCTATGGTCAGCCATGTGGATGCCGGGGTTGACTGGATTCAAGGTCCCCACGACGCCCCCTGAGGCTTTGTACTATGGGGAGAGCATCTTGAATCAATGCTGCCAGCGCAGAGACCAGTGGCTCCCGACTTCAGTTACTGGCCATATGAAGCATATAGCTGATTTCGCGAGAGCAGATCGACGCGACTGGGCGCCTCTCCCAGGTCACAAAACAATTGCCGAAAAGTTCGACCCCCAGATCGCTCCAGGCTTTTGGAACGGGGCTCTCACCAGCAGGGATTTGCCTGTAGTCTTCGACAACTACCTGTCCTTTGAAGTCTATAACCCTCAGCTGTGCGCAAGACAGTTCGGGTTCATCCAGAGCGCGGCGGTCCCTTTTGTTGATGCCACTGGTGGCCTACTTGGAAGGGCGACGAAGATCCCGTGCAAGTCGGGTGACGACAAGGTTCTGGAGTTGCTTAGCAGAAAGGCGCAACTCCTCAGGATGGAGTTCCCATCCAGTTCCTCCTCTTGCTTCGCCACACAATTCTTCACTGTGCTGTGGTCATCCATGTATGAGGAGCTGCAATCCTTGATGCACTTCCTTGAGGTCTCCGACGAACCTGATTTCTATCTTGATGATGCTCAACTCAAAGCGAGAGGTAAGGACTTACTTAGCTTTGTCTAAACAGCATGGAGTTCTTAATATTAGACCTAAGTTTTCTCTTCTTCTTTTCCTTTTAGGATCATTACTTCCTCGGGGCCCCAGCAAAGCGAAGCTCAAAGCCCCCCTTGCCCCTGGTCCTTCCAAGCCCAAGCCGATCGACAGGGGGAAGGCCAAAGTCGCAGGCCCCAAGCGAACGACTAGAGGCGACTCTTCTAAGGCCAACGTCGCCTCAAAACGCAAGGAAATCGAAGAGGAAGAGGAGGAAGACCCCGATGAGATGCCTCTATCAAAGAGGAGGAAGCTGGTGAGAGTACCATCTCTAGTGACGGCTCCTCTTCCCAAGTCGCCGATTACCGTAGCGGCGACTTCTTCTTCCAGGTCGCCAGCAGCGGTGGCCCTACCCAGATCGCCAGTAGTGAGTTCATCATCTGCTGCGGCGCCTGCGACCTTAGCGACGGTCGATATCGCTCGGGGAGCGACTACAGAGGTATGACTCTACTGATTCTAATTCATCTTGAGCTCCTGTATCTAACTCGCACTATATTGCCTAGGGCGAAGCTTCAACCGGAGATGGTGGCCAACCTACCCCCTCCGTGTTCGAGACAGGTCCAACGGCTTCAATCACCGAGGTGAGCCCGACTCCCTGCTAAGATATATTACTCTAGTTCATATATGAACTTTGGTTTTATTATACTCTATTCTAGGAAGAGCAGGCTCCTGAGGTCTTGTTACAAGAAGAAGGAACCGCTATGGTTTTACTCGATCCTTTAACTTGGTCGACGCGAGAGGAGGCACCACCTCAGTCGATGCGAGAGGAGGAAGAACAAGACGTTCCTTCTTCTTCAATCCACACTCCTGCACCACCAATGGTATGTGTTCTTCTTTCACACAAAGCATGGCGTTGTTATCGCGACTCTAACCGCGACACTTGACAGGCTCGTCCGAAGAGAGTGAAGACGACTGCTGGTCGCAAGAAGGCTCCTACTCCTCCCACTTCTTCGGGCGAAAGCTCTGAGGATTTACTACCTTCGGAGGTAAGTATTCGATTGCATGAAAGTGTCGACTTTTCAGGATTCTGTGTTTTAGCAACATTTCATTTCTTATTCTGCAGGATCCTGCTGCAGCGACCTCGACTAGCGACTCATGGATGAAGCTTCACGAAGATGTTGAAGAGTTGTGCCAGCTTCTGCATATCGATCCGTTAGAGATCGACTCATTTAAGAGGATGCAGAAGCTGGTTAAAAGAATCGAGGCTTCCCCTTGGGTCACGGATGAACTGTTGGGGGCCTGCAAGAGTTTTAAGTCGACGTACTGGACCCGTTGGAGGGATTATGACGCCGACTTGCTTATCTTGGAATCGACTGACTCGAAGATTCAGTTGATCAATCAAGCTCGAAAGCAGACCTCTAAAGCTGCACAGGACGCCCGCCAGCGTTTGGTCGACGTGCAAGAGAAGCTGACCGAGGCAGAGAGGCAGATAGAGTTTTATACTAACCTCAAGAATGACCTGACTCGGCAGCTCGCGTCGATCAACACTCAGGAAATCGAGGAGCTGGAGGCCAGGGCTAGAGAAGATAAAGAAAAGGTCGTTGACCTCTATGCCCAGCGGAATAGGGTGAACGCGAAGCGCCGAGCTCGCGAGTCCCTTATCTTCGATTTCAGAAAGGCTGGCGGGTTTGATTAGATGATTTGTAATTAGAACGACAATATAATCACATTGCTTTCACTTTAATCTATTGATCATGTCATTTCTCAAGCTAATCTCTGCGCATAATTATTCTTCTGGAGAATATCACTTGGGCGAGGTTTAGCGCGACCCCTTAGGAGTTAAGCGCTTCCCAAATCAATGGAGTCCTTTGTCTTAGGATTTTATGATGAGCTTCCCAGATAGTCGCGCGGTAGGATTTAAGATATTTACCATTGACCTTCAATGGATGCCTATCCCCTTCTCTGGTCATAAGTCGATATGTGTTAGATGAGTATGTCTTGCACACTTCATATGGACCCTCCCAATTAGGAGACCATTTACCCAGGACTTGGTCCTTCGATTTAAGAGGTAGGACCATCTTCCATACTAAGTCGCCCACTTTGAAGCGCTTATGGACAACCTTTTTATTATAATGCCTAGCAATTCTTTGCTTATGTACCTCGAGTCGGTCTATTACGTCGAGTCGCTTCTTTTCCAATTCTTCTAAAGCGAGGTACATTGCTTCGTCTTGCAAGTCAGGATGAGCTACCCTGAGCGACTTGTATCGGATCTCAATAGGCAGGACAGCATCTTGCCCATATACCAGCGAAAAAGGGGCTTCTCCTGTGCTGTCTCTCTTGGTGACTCTTAGAGCCCACAAGGTGTCTTGTAATAGTTTGTGCCATTCTCTTGGATTTGCACCAACCATTTTTTGAATGTTATTCTTTATGAGCTTATTAGTAGCTTCAGCTTGTCCATTCGACTGGGGGTAATAAGGTGTCGAATTTGTGATTGAAAAGCTGAACTCGGCGGCGAATTCACGCACCTTCTCATTATTGAAAACGGCGCCATTGTCTACTACAATATTCTGGGGAATCCCAAATCTATAAATGATGGAAGATCTGAGAAAATCGATCACTTCTTTGTGGTCAATTTTCTTATATACTTGAGCCTCGACCCACTTGGTAAAGTAGTCAGTAGCAACTAGAATGTAGGCATCGCCTTTACTCGAGTGTGGGTGAATCTCTCCAATTATATCCAGGGCCCAAGTCCTAAATGGCCAAGGCTTGATAACTGAGACTAAGTCGGACGCTGGGGCCCTTGTCGCAGGACCATGCTTTTGGCACTCTTGACATCCTCTAGCCATTTCTATGCAATTTTTTAGCATTGATGGCCAGTAAAATCCATGTCTTTTAATGACCCAAGACATCTTAATGCCTGATTGATGGGATCCACATAAACCTTGATGAGTTTCTAACATTATGGGAGTCGCCTCGTCTAAGTCGACACATCTTAACAGTACTCCTTCCTTGGTTTTCCTGTAGAGCACTCCATCTATGAGGGTATAAGACAAAGCCTGAGTCTTAATTCTTTGGCTTGCCTTTTGAGCTGGGTCCGTCAGGAAGTCGATGATGGTCTGTCTCCAATATTTATCTCTTACCAATATGTCCAATGCGAACAAGTCGCTTTGTGGGACTAAATGAGAAGCTATTTCGGGGACACAATTGTTTCTTCCTCTAGCCTTGTATCCCGAAGCTTTTTGGGCTAAGTCGTTAGCGATGGTGTTTTCCTCCCGGCCTACAAAGAGGAAAGTAATTGTTTCGAACCGCTCGACTAGCCTTCGAGCGACTTGATGATAGGGTGCGAGTTTCTCTTGACATAGAGAGTCGCCATTCATCTGGTTAATAACCAGTTGAGAGTCTCCCATTACTCTGGCTCTCCTGGCTCCCAAGGCTAATAATTCCTTCAAGAGCGTGATCAACGCTTCATATTCAGTCGCATTGTTTGTATGAGTCGCCGACAAACGATATGCTAGGCGAACGTCTTTTCCTAGTGGCGAAAGTATGTGGAGGCCTATGCCTACGCCGGATTTCGCCGAAGATCCATCAAACCAAGCTTGCCAGACATTCTCAAGGGATTCCTCTTGATCGATTGATGTAGATGGATCGTGGTTCACTAAGAAGTCGGCTAAGACCTGTCCTTTCACCGACTGTTGAGGTTTGAAACGCAGATCGTATGCGGATAGGACCAAGCTCCATTTACTAATTCTTCCGGTCAATAGGGGACTTTCGAAAAAGTATTTTATGACTGGAGACTTGGCGATGACATGAACCTCTTGGGATCCGATATAATGTCTCAGCTTCTTAACGGCATAGAAGACTGATAGGCACAACTTTTCCTTAATTGTATAGCGCTTTTCTGTGGCAGTCAGTTGTCTTGACAAATAGTAGACTGCTCTCTCAGTTTTGTCCTCCGCCTCTTGGGCTAACATGGCACCGATGACTGATTCAGTCGCTGCCACGTAAAGCAGATAGGGCTTTCCTATCCGAGGAGGGGCAAGCACAGGCGGCTTCATTAAATACTCCTTTAAGCCTTCAAATGCTTTTCGGTGTTCGTTGCTCCACACAAAATTTCCCTTCGCCTTCAGTAAAGTCGAAAAAACTTCTGTCCGTCCAGCGACGTTACCAATAAATCGCCTTAGATAATTGATCCTTCCTAAGAAAGCCTGTAACTGCTTCTTATTACTCGGAGGGTTCAATCTTTGAATGGCATTCACTTTGTTCTGGTCGACTTCTATGCCACGTTGATGGACTAGGAACCCTAGGAAATGTCCTGCTCTGACTCCGAAGGCACATTTGAGAGGGTTTAGTTTGAGCTGATGCTTTCTCATTTGAATGAAAGCATTTCTAAGGTCATTAACATGTGACTTCTCATCTTGCGACTTGACCACTATATCGTCTATGTATACTTCGACTGTTTTGTTAATCGAGGCATCAAATATAGCGTTCATGGCTCGTTGGTAGGTTGCCCCAGCGTTTTTGAGTCCGAATGGCATGACTACCCATTCGAAAATGCCTAAGGGACACCTGAACGCAGTTTTATGGATATCCTCCTCAGCTAGGAAGATTTGGTTATATCCTGAAAAACCATCCATGAAGGACATAATTTGGTGCCCTGCAGTCTTGTCAACTAAGTCGTCTGCGATAGGCATGGGGTACTCATCCTTTGGAGTGGCACGATTCAAGTCTCTGAAATCGATGCAAACTCTAATCTTACCATTCTTCTTAATGACAGGAACTATACTGGATATCCATTCGGTGTACCTCGATGTCCTTATATATCCAGCTTTAAAGAGCTTCTTGACTTCCTCGAATACTGCTTGAGTGACTTCATGAGTCATTCTCCTGGGCGCTTGTTGGACTGGTTTAAATCCCGTTTTGATTGGTAACTTGTGTTCCACAAGTCGGCGATCTAGGCCAGGCATCTCAGTGTAATCCCAAGCGAAACAGTCTTTAAACTCTTCTAGAGTAGCTTTGATAGAATTGAAAAGTTCTTTATTCATTGAGGAACTGATGAAAACAACTCGAGGGCTTGATGCCTCGCCTAAATTGACGCTTACGAGTGAGTCACATGGCATCATCAGTGACTCACGACTCTGGACACCACCTAAATCGGTGTCAACGTTATTACATGACCTAGCTTCGAAATTGATGTTGCCTATTTGGCATCCTACTTTCCCAGACATCCTAACATGCTTCTGAAGTCGCTTTAGGATGTCAGCGACTGCATGGCCTTTCTCCTCACTGTCCATACATCCCTTCGTGTAGGAGTCTATCGGGCTCCAACTCCGTCGCAGTGCTCTCTTGGCTCTTAGGCGCTTCTCCCTTGTTGTCGCTTGGGCTGTTGTTCGTCTCGCCTCCATCTTTGGTCGTGACTACCTCCTGCAGGACCTCGTCTATGTCTTTGTCTGTGAAGTCAGGCCCCCATCCTGTTGGCACAATTGGTCCTTCGTCTAGCTTGGGGTGAGAGGTGCCATAGCTCACGATGAAGTCGAACTTCCCGGAAGGTTCACCTAAGGGTCCGACTGTGGGGTCTCCCAGCTTGTAGCGCTGGTCCAGAGTAAGGTCCTTGACTGTCTTACACGTCTCTGCATGCAAAATACCCTTGTCACAACAGGAGTATTCATCAGCCTTAACGATTTCTATTTCGGAGTCAAGCCATAGGATTAACTCCCTATGCAAAGTAGACGGAATCGCGGCGGCCTTATGAAGCCAATCGCGTCCTAAAAGCGCATTAAATGAAGGGGCTATATCGATTACAAAGAAAGCAGTTTCCTGCTCGTGTCTCCCGACGCCTAGGCGCACGGAGCATATGCCCAGGCACTCGGATTTTCTCCCATTGAAGCCACTTACAGCTACGTCGGTTCGCACCAACTCGCTAGGCTTGTACCCAAGTAATCTAAACTTGGCGAGGGGAAGAACATTGACAGTGGCGCCATTGTCTATTAAGACTCGACCCACTAAGACACCATCAAAGGTGGCTGAGATATACAGCGAATGCATATGCTGTTTCATGCGATCTGATGGTTTCCTCAACCAGTGCAGAGGGAAGCCAGAAGGAAATGTAATGACTTTAGAGTCAAGAGTTTTACCTTCCGGTGCCTCCAACTTGTCGTTGCAGGCGAACTCCGCAGGGAGGGTAAGAGCGTTACAGCCCACGAGGGGCCGTTGCTCTGCATCGAAGTCGCAGGGCTTATCTCCTCGTAGAGGAGTGTAGTCGAAACTCGAGCCTGGGTCTTCCGAGTAATCAGTAGACTCGACCCGCTCGGGCTCTGCGACTTGTTTCCCTGTGGCGTGGTTCCCGCCAAAGGATGGCATCACAGGGGTCATTCTTGGCTTTTTCTGGGCGTGACTTAGACGCCTTTCTTTTCTCTTTTGAGCCCTCACGGGAAGCGTAATCTTTCTTTCCGCCTTCTGCCATTGAGACGAAGGGTTAAGCGCTTTGACAAATCTCGGTTTCTTAGAACCAAAGGGAAGTCGACTTACCTCCACAAACCTTCCGTCGGCTGGGTCATATCCTACCTGCACAGGGTTATCTGCTGGCCTATTCGAGGGCTTGTTAAGGTTCGAGTTACCTGAGCCCTCAGGACGGGCTGCCTTCACGAGCATCTCCCCTTTTGCGGATAAGTCGACGAGCCGCAAGAAGTAGCTAACGCAGCATGCTGTGCAGAGCTGGGTAATGAGTATGCGGTTGTGAGCGATCAGCTTGCACTTTTGGCACAGCAGCTTTTCGTCTAGGAATTGGGCGATGGGTGGCCCCCTTCGTAGTTCCTGAGGGTCGACTGTCTGCGACGCATAACGGGGTCTGCGATGCATGGCCTGCTGAGGTTGGTCCGCTCCCTTATGTTCCTCTACCGGCCTGATCTCCTTGACATGGGTAGTTCTAGTGTACCCCTGTTTGATGACCCTTTGGCCAGACGAGTCTATGAACTCCAGTCGCCGTGCCGGGCGTTCTGTTCCCCGGGCGACTGCCTCTCCATTCCCCTTATGACCCTGGGGGCCTCCTCTTCCTCCTCGCAAGGCTAATCGGCGATCTGCGCTAGGAGGGCTTTTGAGGACGTGAGAAGATCCTCGGGGAGTGTTCAGCGACATTGCTGCTTCCTCGAACGGGGTCAAGTCGTACCACCCCTCCGTCTTGCTGTCCAGCAGGTACTTCTTGAACGTGTGGCACTGATCCGTAGTATGAGTGTCGTTCAAGTGCCAGTGGCATAGCCACTTCTCCCTTCCTTTGGGCAGAATGAAGACCCCACGCTCAGCCAGTCGCTTCATCAGGGCATTAGCCACCAGAGTCTCGCCGGTTGCTTGTAAGTCCTGCGAGGGTACAGCAGAGTCGTTAATAACTTCTAAGAGATTAACCTCAGTATCAAATATGTCAAACGTATGAATGGCGACTTCGTCCCCGAATGGATTATCGTCCACCACGGCGACTTCGTCGACCTCGGGAAAACGGAGCTCTTTAGACTCTATTAAATCCTGGATGATATTTCTAAAGGACAAACAGTCCCTGGTAGCATGGGTGAAGGACCCATGCCACTTGCAGTAATTCCTATTCTTTTCCCTCTCTGTCTGAGGGACACGATGGCCGGGCTTAAGTCTAATCCTTTTCCTTTGATGAAGCCAGTCGAATATAGCATCGACTTTATCCGTGTCGAAAGAATACTTTCTTTCTTCGGCATTCTTTTGGGATGCCTTAGCTTTGGAATTCTTCTTAGTCAGGGGATCGCATATAGTCGATTCCCCCTTGACAAATTCTGCCACGTCGACTTCATAAGTGTCGACTTGGTAGGCTCGAGTCAGATAGGCTTCCTCTGTAAGGAGCTGATGATACTCAGTAGCCCTCCTCGCTAAGTCATACAGGTCAGCAAAGCGTTCGCCCTGCAGCTTTTTTCGGAACGGGATAGTCAGCGCATTTAATGCGAGAAGTAACTGATCCTTCTCCGGTATAGGGGGTGTACACCGTAGTAGGGCCTTCCTAAGTTTCATTAGAAACTGCCCTGGGTGTTCTCCGTTAGCCTGTTTAAGGCGCATTACTTCAAACATCGACATGGGGGTGTCCAGTCGAGCAAAGGTTTTAACGAACATAGACTGCATCTGAGTCCACGAGGCTACTGACCCTGGCGGCAAACTCGCATACCATGTAAAGGCATCTCCTGTTAACGAGTTAGGGAAGAGCTTTAGTTTCCAAAAGTCGTTCCCAGCCGCCTCACCAAGTTGGTGAGTGAAGCGAGCGACGTGCTCGAGTGGGGTCATTTCATCTTCACCCGAAAAACGAGTAAAGTCGGGCACCTTATAACCTCTGGGTAAAGGGAAATCCCTGTCGACATATGCGGGATATGGAGACCTGTACAAACAGGCGTCGTCTCGCCGAGCTATTCCGGGGACGACTTGCTCTATGACCTGAGTTATGGCTTCCCTCAAGTCTGGAGGTACACCGTCTACTGGGGCCCGCGCTGGAGGTCGAGTCGACCTTATCGGGCTGTACGGAGATCTGTCCCCCATTGCCTGATTCGCTGGATTCCTCATGTAAAAAGAAGGCTCCCCCCGAAAGTTTCCACCTCGAGATCCAAGCTCATAGGGGTCCCCAGTCGCGTCGATTACAGGTTCTTTTCCAGGGCGATGAGACGGAATAAAATCCTCCCCTCGATCTGTTTCTTCTTGAAAATCTTCTTCCTCATTGCAATACGTATTCGTTGGTCGATTACGTGAAGAAGAGGGTCGACTAGGGGGAACCATATTTCCGGGCTCAAAAAGAGCATTTGTCCTTATCTCAGATTGTTCAAAGGTCACGTTACGTGGCCCTTGAGCCGTCCGTCGAGCGTCTGTCATGAACGTAGACTCCCTAAAGGGGGCTTCTCTCATATGAGGTCTTACTCTTTCCTCGTTTCTCGGGCCAGAAAGACGCCCTATTAGGGTTTGGACATCCATTAGAATATCCTTCATAGTAGTCAACTCCTGACGCACATCTCCCAGTTCCTTGTGGAACTCCAGTCTTGAAATAAATGCAGACGGGGTATGTGAATCAAAGGTGGACTGGTTTGTAGCTGCCTGGCCTCCTAGGGCCGGCGCTGGCAAGTCCATTCCCGGAGGAAGTTCTAACTGGTTTGTAGCTGCCTGGCCTCCTAAGCCTGGCGCTTCCAAGTTCATTCCCGGAGGAAGTTCCTGGTTTTTCCCCATCTAAGGGATTCTGAGCAGTACTTCGAGTATTTCTCGGCATGTTCTCCCACTGTGGTCGCCAAAAACGTGTTCGCGCACGAAACGGATCACGTTGGAAATATTTGGCAATGGACTCACAGTAGTTATATTGTGGTCGCCAGTAAGAAGATGCACTAACTTATACAGGAATAATGCAAGTCTTACAATCTTAATGAATAAAGGAAACAGGGCTTACAGCCATTAAAAGGGAAAAAGGGACACGATGGTGACGATGTAGGATCTTGTAGCGGCGGAGAACACGTGACGAAGGCCTTGGAAGCTCACTCCGTCTATGGTGGTTGCTGGCGGAAGGTCGTGACGAAGGCCTTGGAAGCTCGCTTCGTCGGAGGTGGTCACTGGCGGAGAGTTGTGACGAAGGCCTTGGAAGCTCGCTTCGTCGGAGGTGGTCGCTGGCGGAGAGTTGTGACGAAGGCCCTACGAGCTCACTTCGTCGGTGGAGTCGCTGGCGGAGGATTGGCGGCAAAGGCCCTACGAGCTCACTCTGTCGGTGGAAGGATAGTTGACCTCTGAGCCGGGTCAGGGCATCTAATTCCTAAGGTTGACGAACAAACTTCAGAGTTTTGGCTGTGTATGGTCGTCCTTTGTCTTTGGAAACTCCTTTGCTATTTATAGAGAGCTCGTACGTGTCTAACACGTAACGAGTGGATCTTGTTACAGATCGTGTCATGGATCGTGATTCCTAGTATCGTGGGAGTATCCCAACAACTCCCCATGAGATACGGGATCACGTTTCCTGAAAATTAGAATCGGTTACGATTCTTAACAATCGTGACTTTAGGAATAAATTTATTCCCATCTCGTCGACTTGCTTTGTTTGCACGGGCTTTGGCTGCTTGCCTTTGTTCAGGATAATGTCGACTTGACCCTATAAGTAGACCTAGCTACTATTGGGTCATATTGGTAGTCATATCTTAGTGGTGAGTTGACCTAGTCGACTCTATACATAAATCGTCTTTAGTAACTCCATTGTGGGTCGACTTCATCGTGAGTTATCCCAACCGACCTCGTCATGAGTCGACCTGGATGACTTCGTCATGAGTTAACCCAGTCGACTTCATTATGAGTCGACCTGGGCGACATCGTTCTGAGTTAGCCCAGTCGACGTTGTCATGAGTCGGCCTGGGCGACTTCGTTCTTAGGCAGTGTGATGATTCCTGGGCTCTAAGCCCAGGCCCAAAATTATTTACTATGTCAACACCTCCATTCTCAGCAAATTCCAACAAAGCGTCGATCGAGACCAGATTGTTCCTGTTTGCAGACCAAACTACTTTTGGCTTACGCTTAGCATCAATCTTATGAAGGGTTAGAACAATAGACGTAACGATGACTACCAACAGCAAATACCCTTGTAACTGAAAGTACGATACAAGTGGTTCAGTTTCCAAGTTGTGGGAAGGCTGATGGTCGGAGACTGGCCAGAAATCAAACCGTACCAGAAAACACAACAACATGGCATGGAAATTGAGAGCAGCTGAGTCTCGAATCGCCTCACGACCGAAAATACCCATTTTATGTGGATCTCATGGACGATGCTGTTTTCTGTCTCTTGTTTATCCATTTTCTGCCCATCCGAGGAGTTGCTCGTCGTTATTGTTCATAATCATCATCCACAAAAGCTGAAAGGTGATACGGGTAAAGGTTTTAGTATCAGGCCCCGATGATCTGGGTCCATTTGTATGTATAAGTCGGTTGGCCTGTATTGTTGCCAACACACCTCGCACCTCTCATGTTTATCCAGGCAACAACTGTCCATTGGTAATGCCGATCCTTCGGTAAGGATTCGATTCGGCTGCAGCCTCTTCGGCATAGATAAAAGATGGCAATAAAGGCATTGGACCTCTGATGGCATCCGCTGGAATCAAGCAATGCCACAAGTTTGAACGCTTGCGATCATCTTTCACTTAATATCAATGTCTGTAATCAATGTCCGTCGAGGAAATTTTCATAGGTCTGACACAATGATCAGAGCATTCTTCCGTCGCACATGTCTGGGCCAATATAAGAAGCTGTATCGACTGAATATCAGACAATATTGTTGGGTTGGCAGTATGTTCTAGTTCCTGTAGACGGTTTACGATGAAATGCCCCCAACCTAACCACTTCAGCATACTCCTCTCATTTTATATATCAAGTACAGATTGTCGCTAAATCTAACAGTGGACGGTCGAAATCTTCCGCCGCGATCTTACCCTCGTAAATATAGTCGGCAACCAAAGACTTTGGACCAATTTGAAAACAATGAAACAATGAAGGCACATTTGAAAAGTAAACTAGTTTCCGAAATGGCGCCTTAAGGAATATTGACGGTTAAAAAAACAGTCTCCGATCAAGAACTCGCAAGCGGATGGTTGGAAGACTATTCCCTTCACTCCCCCCAACCCAAAAAGATCCGATCTTGATTGGTGTTTCCAGAGTTCGATCATTTTCCATTCGAGTTGATCGATCCTTCGAGTAATTGAGCATTGCTTTCGTCTTCTCCTGTTAAAGACGGATTTCGCTGCTGCCTTTGAGTTTTCTTGTCCTCATGTGTGGTGTATTTATCGGAATTCCTGTCTTGATTCATCCCGTGGTTAGATCCTTGTGATCTCTGTTGTCTTTCGAGATCCCGAGTGGTTTTCCGTAGTTGTTGATGGGCGGGAGGGGAGAGATTATATCAGTGGTTTGCCTGATGAGCAGCTTCTTCATATACTGGGCTTCCTGCCTAAGGTTGATGCGGTGAGGACATCCTGTGTTTCCCCGAGATTCCATAACCTGTGGATGTCACTCCCCAATCTGTCATTCAGTCAATGCGAATTCCATCGTTGCAGTGAGTTGGGTCTTTATCAGATGGTATTCCGGCGAATTTTCTTTTCTTTTGTCAAGAAAGTGTTGTCTCTTCACAGTCGCCCGACCCTTGATAGGTTCAGTCTCAGTTTAGAGTTTTTCTTTGGGAAGGTAACACCGGCGTGTAATGGGGCTAAGAAGCTGCTGAGAATAATAGCAGAAATTATATGCATGTGGATATGTTTCGCTTTACGGAAAAAGGTTAGGATACTGAAGTTGGATTTTGCGGGATGTCATGTTGATACGAAAGATGAAGATGCAAAATCCGAGTACTAAGTTTTACCTGGCATCGTCCTTAGAATTGGATACTTATAGGAGCTGTATTTGGATAGATGTAGGATGAATCTGTCCGCTGGTATCCAGTTGAAGTCGGTGCGGATACTGTCCCTAAGGAGAACAGGGTTGAAAAAAGAAATGTTGAACCAGATAATTATCCGGTTGCCCAATGCTGGAAGAGTTATTACTAGGCAAGTTTAACTCCTTAGATCGGCTGAAGATCTCAGTGCCGACGCGTTTGAAGAAACTGGATATTGAAGTCATTGGTATGGATATCCTAGACCTTGGTCACTCTAGCATAGAATTCTTAAAAATCTATGCCTTTATATTAAAGAAGGTAATTTGCCCTACAATAACCCATTTGGACATACACTTGAATGGGGAACTTGGAAGGTTTAGTAATCTGCCTTCCTTGATTGAGGCAAACATTTGCATCTCTACACTTTTCGGTTCGCCTCAGCACGACATTGAGGAGGCCGAATTCAGATGGCTTCTGCAGAAATCAAGAAATGCAACAAGTTTAAAACTCTGTGGCTCCTGTGTAGGGGTATACGATTCGTCATCCTTTTCTTAATATGAGTTTCTATTCAAAATGTTGTCTCTCACGACGAACCTCTTGCTGACATGTCTGCCCTGCATTGATTAGTATTGAGGAGGACTACCTTTTTTAATAACCTCCCAGTTGACAGCTTGAGACACAGTCCGAACGAATCATGGACTGTATGTTGTTTTCTTAACTGTGCGACTAAAATTGTATCAAAAGAACTAAAATCTTTTGAATGAAAACACACTCTGCCGCCTGTTCTGGCTTTGCTCCTAAGCTTCTTCCAAGTTTAGGCAAGCTCATCTTTTCTGGTTAGCTTAAAATAAACTGCACCATATTTCTGCATAGATGCTGCCCAAAAAGTCGATATGTAGATGCTAATCATAGTTCCTATTTCCCTTTCTTGTAGATATTTTCACTTTGGGAATTGACTGATCATCCGAGTCCAGTTTTCAGAATCCTAAGGAGCACCCCTTTCCTGGAGAGCCTTGTCATATGCGCTTTCCCATTGAGTGGAGCTCCTTATTTGGTAATATTTTCAGAACACAGTCAGTTCATCTGGTTTACATTCCGTCGTTGCCTTGAATCCGTCAGGTCTGATCTTTGCTTAAATTCTTTCAGTTAGGGGAAATGGGAAGTCGATCATTTTGACTCCAGGAACTACTGGTGCTCTTTTAGGGGCAACAAAATCAACTGCCTTGGGAGCAGCCTTAAGCATGTAACCATACAAGGCGACCGGAATAGGTACCGAGAAGAATGCAGCTCGCTGAGGAATCCCGTGTCGCCGATCTTGAAAACTGAGGTGTCGTGCCTGGTGCACAGCTTCCCCCGAGCATCCAAGAGGGAGGAGGTGCTGTTGCCTGATCCTTGGTTTTGGTAGAAAAGGGAGATAGTTTTTCTTTTTAAGAGCGAGAATTGAAGTTGAAAAGGAATATGAAATCAAATCACAGCCCGCATAGAAGTTTAAGCCAGCAGGAGGACTCCATTCTCAATGGTGACAAGTTTGTGGGTGGTGAGAGTGGGTGGGGCAATAACAATGGAAAAAGTAAAAAAAGCCCATGAACAGTTTTATACGGAACCCTCGCCCAAGATCAGATTCCTTTCCCCCCTCCCACAAATCCCGCGACAACCGTCTTCCCTCTCCCCCCGTCAAATTCCCCCATTTTTCCTTTTTTATTTCAAAATCCAGTCAAGCCGCCTGCTCGTCCTTAGGCGCCGCTGAGTTTGTTATGGCGGGTTACAAGGCCGACGACGAGTACGATTACCTGTTCAAGCTTGTACTGATCGGCGACTCCGGCGTCGGCAAATCCAACCTCCTCTCCAAGTTCACCAGGAACGAGTTCAACCTCGAGTCTAAGTCCACCATCGGGGTCGAGTTCGCCACCAAGAGCTTGCGCGTCGAAGGCAAGGTCATCAAGGCCCAGATTTGGGACACCGCCGGCCAGGAGAGGTCCCCCTTCCCCCTCCCCTTCCGTTGCTTTGCTGATGGTTTCCTCTCCGTTGTTGTTTGTTTGTTGCGATCTGGATCTGGAGTTTTCTGGTGGCTCTGCGAAGGGTGGCTGTTACTGTCCTCTTCTCTCTTTCTCGAGACTTCCTTTGAATTTTTTCTATGGTTAGCGTGTGTTATTTTGGTTACCGGAACGGGAAATGAATTTCCGGCCAAATTATGACTAAACGAGTCGCCTGAATGAGTCGGATTTCTTTTGCAAGGGAAGTAAGTTCTTTCTACTTCATTGTCTTTCTGATTTGATTCTAGTGGCTATGAGTGACCGAGATACATAGGCCGATCTTGCTTCTAACTTCGATTATGGAAGGAACGCAGAGCCTGTTCCCCGTTAATTCTGCTTTTATCTGGAGATCTAGTGAATAGTGACAGTTACCTCTCGACCGACTATACAAGTGTAAGATGTCTTAGATCATGTAGAAGAAGTCAGATTTCTTTTGTCCGAAGCTTGGCATCACGGGCAAGAACCAGTTGAAGGGGTTGTTTATTTTACCTTATGTGTTATGTCTGAAGACTATGGAATGCCTTCTCACTTCTCTCGAGCGATTAAGTGATCAGTCTAGTTGCTCTAGCCAGCAAGTCAACACCGGAGATATTAAAGTCGTCGGATATTCAAAATAATTGGAGGATAGTATTCGGGGTGCTTTTTTTGAAATCCTTTTAATAAGTCTCTGAATGTTCTTCCTCAAATCTTAACTGAGATGTTCTGGCATTTCTGCTATGTTTCTGTTCTGTTAGCTCATTCTCTTGTTAGAGGTCTTTTCTTCTTTGAGAACTGTTGATTCTGATGGTCCCTTGTTTTGGGGTTGCCTGGAAAATTTATTCGGCATCTTAGTGTTTCCTCTCTGTTAGGGAGATAATAGTGCATGGGTTCTTGGCTTTTTTTACCGATGTGAACCTTGATGGAAAATGAGCTGCTTGAATACACGTTTGAGGTTTTGGTGATGTTGTGTAGCTGCAGTATCACTTTAGACGTCATTACTGTTTGGGATGAAGTCAGTTTTGATTGGGGGAAAGTTCTTGGCTTAGATTGTGATTTCAATAACAAAGGCCATAGGCACATTTCTTTAGCCAAATCTTTTATGGTCCACCTGTGGAATAAAAACTTGAGCAGATGTGTCCAAGTTGTGCTGGTTGGTAAATGGTAATTGCGTGGTTGCTCAAAAAGGAGTTGATGCTAAAATCTGCTGTCGACATTAGATATTAAGAAAACCCACCCTCAAGACTCTGCTCGCACTGAATTAGGTTGCTCCATAATTTTCTTCCTTAAAACATCATTTCCCATGGGCCGAATCATTGAAAGAGCAACTTTTGTTCCTCAGCAAATCCGTGTACAACTGCTTGTGCTGATGCTGGTTCCATTTCCTTTTGCTAATGATCTTACTATGCCACAGATACCGTGCTATCACCAGCGCATACTACAGGGGAGCTGTCGGCGCTCTGCTAGTGTACGACGTTACCCGGCACTCGACCTTCGAGAACGTGGGACGGTGGTTGAAGGAGCTGCGGGACCACACCGACCCGAACATCGTGGTCATGCTCATCGGCAACAAGTGCGACCTGCGGCACCTGGTGGCGGTCCGCACGGAGGACGGGAGGTCCTTCGCGGAGAACGAATCCCTCTACTTCATGGAGACATCCGCCTTGGACTCCACGAACGTGGAGGCGGCCTTCATGGAAGTCCTGACCCAGATCCATCGCATCGTGAGCAAGAAGTCGGTGGAAGCTGGGGACGAGGGGAGCGCGTCTGCAGTCCCATCCAAGGGGCAGACCATTGACATCAAGGAAGATGGGTCTGTCCTGAAGAGGATGGGTTGTTGTTCCAGCTAGGTGGGGGGGATCTCTTTCTTGGTTTGAGCTTGTGGGTTTCGATTAGTTTCTGCTCCCTACTACGTATGTGTACATCTTGCTCCTTTATACCCACCCCCCCCCCCAAGGAAAAGAGTCCCTCACACTATTTGTTTGGCACTTTGTTCTCAAAAACAGAACACAAAACTGATAGTAAGATTTGATACTCTGATTTGCTTTCGCCTTCTGCTTCTGTCTTGGTTTTCAATCCATCCATCCACCAAACCACGACTATTTTCACCGTTTAGAGATATCTCGAAATCAACGGAGACCAAATTAAACGACGCCGTATCGAGCTAAGTACTCAAGACATTGTGACGTCACTATGTACCGTTGGGGCGGATCGGGCCCCGCCGCGCGATCCGGTCCTATACGGCGTTGCCGATGCAGGGGACAGTGCCGAGGCCGCAACATCGGTCCGTCTCCTCTGGTTCGGCCGTCTTGGCTAGCCGGAACACCAGCGAGCATTCCGGCAGCTCGCCTAGGTCGCCGAACAAGGACTCCTCCTCCTCCCCCATGCTGAAGGCCGCCGGGGAGTAGTCGCTCCCAGCGTAGATGGGCCGGCGGGGGTACGAGATCGCTGAAGATGAAGCCGCCGCCTCAGCCAGCCAGTGGAAGTCCGGATCGTCTATCAGCGCGCCCTCGACGATTTCCGTGACGATGAATCCGTTGGCGGAGGCGGTCTCTTCTTCAGGCTCGGACTTGGTAGAAACGGGGGGCTGTTGTTGTTGTTGTTGTTGGTGGTGGTGGTGGTGGTTTCTGGCGGCGGGGACAGGGTGGTTGTGGTCGGAGGAGTAGGTGACGAGGAGCATGGTGGGGTCCGATCGGCTCCGCTCCACTTGCTTCCTGGCGGGGCAGCCCTTGGAGCTACTGCATCGGTAGTATCCCCTGGGGGACCCACACAAAAAAAAAAAAGGTGACGTGGGCGTGTGTCCGACGCGCCTGCTGCCATGGAAGCATTTTTGCAATTGCATTATTGTGCGTGCGTGGCCTAATAATATTCAAACTTTTAACTGGTTGTGATTGGGGGGGATGGACTTTAATTCCACAACCCATTAAGTAAAAGATTCCTAGAACCAGGTCCAGTGTACTCAGCAAAATGGTGAGGGAATCCCCTGAATTAGAAGTTCCATATTTGCCTATCTCATTCTTATCCTATTCCTATTTCTGGGGGGCACTTGGGGTTGTATGTAATACATACCTCCTCTTTGTATTGCCATACTGTGCTAATCACATCTACCCCACCCCCACCTAACCTAAACCCAATCCTCTCAATTCCACGGCCTGTAATGCGGAATCAAGGGCCCTTGTGGGCGTGCTAGTGCTCGGGGATGGACCACGCCGGCCGAGAGTGATTGCGTGCGTGCCCTCCAACCCCCCCACTGCCTCTACATGGCGCGTGGTGCCTTTGACGATGGGCCTAGAATCCTTACAACAACAAAATCTTTCAACATCAGAGTCACCCCCCCACAATTATCATAGAAACAGCCGCCTCTCCCCCACCCTCTCTCTGCCTTGAACTAATCTTAAACCATCACCAGTTTGGCCGCCCTATCACCGTAGCTGACAAAGATCATGGATATTTTGTGTTTTTCTATATTTGCTTTTTTTTTGGGGTGAGTCTTTCTTGAAGTTGGGTGGATGAATTGAATGATGTATGAACTAAAGGCGTGTCGTGGGATGCTTTTTCTTTTTATTAATAAAAAAATTAATGGCGGGGTAATTGGCTGAATGAATGGATGGGAAGGTATCGGGAATGAGTACCTGGGGTAAGGTGATCCCTTGATGGGTTTCTGCCCATACTTCCTCCACGCCCATGAATCTGATGGGGGGAAGGATGACCCTTCCCCTTTCATCTTGTTTGATCCGCCCTCCCCTTGATGATCACCGCCTCCTCCGGTGATCGGCACTGATATCACCCTCTTCTGCAACCCCTTCCTGACCAAATCAACTGTGAATATATATATATATACATGAAAGAACAGATGAAATACATGGGGAATTATGGAGCCTCAGTGTGCTGTGTCATCTTACCTTTTCTTAGGGGAAGGTGCGGAGGGAGCGGTCCTCGCCTCGTCCCCGGATGAAGGCGAATCGGGCGTGTTCTCCGGCACAGAGTCTGAGTTCTCCTCGTCTTGGTCGTGGAGAGCGTGCCTACTAGGTCCCATGTGGCTCTCTCTCACTCTCCCTTCTCGTGTCTGTGCTTGCTATACGAGACAACAACAAGAAGAACAACAAGAAGAAGAACAACAACTACCACTTTGTTGGGTTTATCTGACGATGGTGGTGGAGTTTGGTTTTTGTTGGGGAGTTCACTTTGTTGGGTTAGCCGGCAGGGGGTCAGACGATTCGCCGGTAAAATTGGTGGGTGTAAGGCTGATTAGGACGAGCAAAGTTTAGGTTGCTGTTGGAGGGGGAGAAATAAGAGAGAGTATTAAGATAATGCGTGGATTTTTTATTTCTTTTTTTTGTTTTGTTTTGTTATAAGCAGGGGGGAGGTGACAGATTGGCAGGTAGCTCTTTTTTTTTTTTTTTTTTTTTTTTTGGGGACGTGAGAGTCTGTACGCTATTTCCTAATTCGTAGTTTTTCCTTCTTCTTTTTGGTGTGTAATTTTATATTGATTTTTTTTTTTTTTTTTTGGGGGGGGGGGAGGGGGTGGAGTGGGGTTAGGGGTGATGCCGATAGAAAATATTTTAGTAGGTGGGGGGTGATTCCATGGAGGTGAGTCCATCATAAGTTAACGTACGCGTAAATAATAACCAACTAAATAATTGGGGGGGGGCGTGGGGGGGATTTGAATATGATTGGGGTTGGGATTGGAGTAATCCATGGAAGCGACCACGTGATAACCTCGGGAGCCTCGCCCCACCTTCCTATATATATTTTTATTCTTTTGTTAATGTGCCTCCCCCGGGGGTGGGGGGATTAGTCTTCCTTGCTCGAGTTTTGTCCCATGTATTAATTATTTAAATTAAATAGGAGAGATGGGGACAGGGCTTCGGATAGACGTAGTTGGGCCTGATTCAATCGTAAACCATCATTCCATGGGCCCGAACTCTCTCCTCCTCCTCGTATGAATTAGTGGTAGTAATTGGGTGGGGGGAGGGAAGCCTGAGGGTGAGGGAGATGGAGATGGAGATGGGGGCCAAGTTAAATAAATTGAGTTGATGAATGGAATCACACTCTGTTCAAACCACGTGAAACTTCGCTCTGATTGCTTGCCTTTTCCATAATCATTGGTTTTGTAGCTAAATAAATCATGAGTGGAGAGGAGTGGCTTTTGTCAAACAATCATTAACCTTTTATTTCCCCCTTTTTTTTTAAAAAAAAAAAGAAAAAAAGAAAAAGAAAGGAGGCAATCCCACTCCAGACATGACATGGCCACATACTTTAACATTAGAGGAAGAAACAGAGAGCCACTCCTAGTTCCTCTGACTGAAACTAAGAAAAACCCTCGGCAGCAGATGTCCCAACAAGTTCTCTTTCCACGTCTTCTATTCCTTCTGCTCCCAACTTCCCATCTTCACCACCAGACCCCCTCCGGCGACCACCCCCCATGTTACGAATGTCGAACTTCTCCCCGAAACTTCCAGGTCTGCCCTCCACGTCCGGTCCATGAGCGAGACGGACTTCGCGACATCTCCTGCTCGCCCGACTCTGTTCTCTCCGCAACTCCGAAGCGCGAGACTGTCGAATCCGGGAGAGGGGGGTCGAGTTTTGTTGAAGCTGGGAAGGAGATGGAGAGACCCGGATGCGGGAAGAAGACGGAGGCAAGGAAAAAGAGGAGGGGAATCTCTAGGACGAGCAGCAGCCTGCTAGAGTTCAAGGAGCTTAAAGGTTTCATGGACCTGGGGTTCGTGTTCTCGGAGCGGGACTGGGACTCGGCTGACCTGATGTCCATAATCCCCGGGCTGCAGAGGCTTGGGATGGCAGGCGAGGCCAGGACAACGGCTTCGGCGACATCAGGGGAAGCATCGCGGCCATACCTGTCGATGGCTTGGGGGGACGACAGAGGAGGCACCCCGCCGGGAACAAGATGGAGGATACCGGAGATAGGGAACGATGATGAGAGATCGATGAAGGATCAACTGAAGTTCTGGGTCTGGGCTCAGGCCGTGGCGTCCGCAGTTAGATAACGCTTCAATTCATTTGGTCCTTGGTCTGTGTTAACCTGTCCGAACGAAAAACCGTTTGTTAAAAAATCATTAGAACATGACCACAGACAGCCCCCTCTGTTAAACCCAAATCCACGTGTGAGATTCTTCCCACAACTTGTGATGAAATATCTCAGATGAGATGGAAGCGGAGGACAGACCACATCCAACCCAACAACTAACAAATGTGGGATTGAGATGGTTTTCTGACATTCCCCATCTTCATCTGCCTTTTGACGTTATGATATAACGAGCTTTTGCTTCCTTTCTTCTTTCTCCTGGGGAATGTATAGTAAAGGAAATATCCATGGACAACACTTTCAGAACCAAATGAAGCCTTTATCTGCATTGACCCTGCACTGTTATCCCATCTAGGCGCAACCAACTACATGGGCTGTCAAAGTCTGAACCGTCGTGGGTTCGGGGATATGTTTCGTAACTTCTGCCGTACGTACGAGCCTTGTTTGGATAAGTATGCCTATCGGAAGTATTTGTCCCGGAAATGAACCGGAGAAGCTACGTGGACTATTCACGCAAACTAACTCTATCAGGAGTTATTTCTCCGTCTTTGATACCGCCTCAGGTAGCTTAAAAGTGGGAGGCTTGTCGACTCCCTTCCTCGAGTATTCCCTCTACCTTCTGGCGGCTGCTGCGGCTCTCCTGGCCCTCTCGTTCGCTTCTTCATCCGCATTCACTAGCAGAACAAGCAATCGGCTTCATCAACACGGAAACTTTCTTGGAACAAATGCAGTCGACAAACATTGGTCATATGACAGACGGTGCGGGTTCGCATAAACCTAGCGCCGACTGTAAAAGTACTTGTTGTACCCTGAAGATCTCATTGAGGAAAAGAGAAGATATACCTGAGTTCCTCCGATCTTTTGATTGCCCCCAGAGGTTATTCCAGAATATGTTAGATTTATCATCAGTCCCCTTCTGCTTCGTCATTCTAATCTTGGCCTCGCCCTGCAAGTTGTGAAGAATCCAGCAAAACAGATTGTAGTTTGATTAAACACCATCCAATTCTTTTGCCAAGACCTTTGCCTGCCTCTTCTCCCATCGAGTACTCGCCTGCAAGTACATCATCGGATCATCATCTAATAACGTTCTGTAGGCATGATCTGTGTGTGTACTGTTTAGGCTACTATCAAAAGTGCACAGAACAAATACAAGGACTTTGATCCCACCATTTTGAAGACGTCTACCCCTCCAGATCCCATTCCGGAAAGCATGAATGCTACCTGAAAAAGTTTGAAAGAACAATTCAGGGAGAATCTCGGTAATTAAATGCTAAACCCCATCAAAGTATATGTGACGATAAGATCACGTTAAGCCTTACATTTATTCTTGCCACTCATCGCATCTAGTCTTCAAGAAGAGATAGTTGAGCTGCAGATGTCCAATGGATACAATGCACTGGGCTGAACCACGTTAAACGATTAGATCGAGACTCGAGCAGACAGGAAAGAATAGTGTACGCCAGTGCAAGACAATCCAGTACCAGCTGTCAATCGCCTGCTGCACCGAATCAGGTTCTCCACACTGACGGTATGCTCTTGCCCTCCCATAGTCATCCTCAATCGCAAAAACATCCAAAGCCACATTCGCACAATTCTTTCACCCTGGGGAAAAGCAGATACACTTCAAATTCACCAGAAAGCACAAATGATAAGTAATGCGTGGGAGGATGATTTGTCATCGATAGCAATCACAACATTAGGGTAAAATTCTACCTATGCAGCTAAATTTGTCAACAAACACATGATCCTTGGGGCAGGAATCGTCCAGAAACGGGTTGACGGCTGTCATCGCATAACCATGTATCTCGTCGTAAATGATTCGTTGCAACGGGTCACTGAGCACCTGCACTGCAATCGAATCATCAAAGAAGTAGATACAACACAAGGAGACTGGCACGGCATGCATTTCGATGATTGTTGTTGATCTGAAAAAAAACCTTGAGAGGGGAACCCACCGCATAGACCTCGTTGATGAACATGCAGAAATTCGTGGTCTCTGGATCATTCCCACTCAAATCCGAATGACAAGCCTTAATGCAATTGTAGTAAGCTTTCTTTATCTGCGCCGGCGTGGCATCCGGAAGCTTTTTTTGAACAAATCCATCCAATCAAACAGTAAGAAAAACATCATCATCATCGTCCAACAATGCCCACTTTATATCTTAACACAACAACACTACAACCAGGCCAAGAACAGCGTAGTAGTCATCCGCAACGGTGTCCGACGAAGACGGCGGCACCCCCGCAGCCGCCTTGACACTAGGGAAGCCTCTTCTCCGGAGGTGTCCGCTTGTCCTGGAGGACAACGCCCTGCTTGTACTGGATGAATACGGATAAGTCACGCCGCAAAAATCCTGGAATCGGAGGGCATCTGTACGTACCGGGGACAACAATTGAGCCATCCCCGGAAAAAAAGTTATCCAAACGAGTGTGAAAAAATCAAACTGAAAGTTAACAAAAATATCGGAAGCGGCAGTGGGTACGACATTTGCGTGAGGGAAAGGGAGGGGGGAGAAAACATCTTGGCGTAGAAGGAAAGGAGTGATGCTGACATGGCGGCATTACATCCTTGCGGGACCGTGTAAGAATCTGCTCGTTAATTCCCCCCCGCCGCAGTCGGGGAGAAGAATCTCGGGGTCCGAGCGGAGGGTGGCACGTGATTGTCACGTGCCGGATTGGATTTAAAATTACTTTTTAAGATTTCCTTACAAATACATTGAATCATAACGCAGAGAAGCCGAGAAATAAGGCTAGAAAAACATGATTAATCCAACCAACTCATAAGTTAATGCAGCAAACACAGCTCACGAGAAAACCATATGACCCTGTTTGATTGACGCTAGTTTCATAACAAAGGTGCCCGGCGTTTGTCATAACACTTGTGGAGAAAAGAAAAAGAAAAGGACAACACTAGAGGTTTCCAAAACTTGGCCAACAGGTGGGTTGGGGGGGAATTTCAGCCTGTGATATTCTGGGACTTGTTAAGGATGACACCCTCGTACTTAACCTGGAACCATTTCATTGCATCCTCCTTGGTGACCCGGTGCTGGATTCCTACACGCGACTTGCATCGACGGCGGCGGCCAACTCTGTAGCCGGGGCGCTCCAACACTACATAGAAGTCCATACCGTAGATGCCAGTTGAAGGATCATACCTGCAGAAGAATCAACATGTTGGTGGTAAGCAAGATGCTCTTGGCGGAAACATTACTATCAGGGCGCATCAAACAGCCAGCGTCCTAAAATACGTAAATGGAGAAGTGTGGAACAACAGAGGCTGAGGAGAAACAAAAGGCAGGTTTTTATCAGCCCCGGTCATCTGAAGATTCTTAGGCGTCAAAATAGGAAGAAGCACGGTGGCAAGATAAGCAACCATACATCTCCAAAATACATAGCCAGAAAACGCAGCACAGAGATGAAAAGATTAAGAACCTACTTGATGCCAAGATCAATGTGCTCCTGAATACCAAAACCAAAACAGCCGGTGTCACTGAAGTTCCTTCGCAGAAGCTCATATTCCTTAACCTTCAAGCCGCTCTCCAGAAGCTGCATGGCCTTGTCTCCTCTGACAGTGACATAGCAGGCTATCTTCTCATTACGCCGAATCCCAAAGGACCGAACGGTGTACCTAGCTGTAGTTAGAAGGAGTATCAGGACATTCCGATGAGCAAAACAGTTGACTTCATAATGTAAAACATGATCATCACATAAGAAATTCTTGCTTGACCATCCAAGGCATTACTTTCATTCAGAATACACAGCCGCAACTGCTGGAGACCGGGTGAGGAAAACATTAAGAAATCCTCTGATAAGTATTTCCACAGATCAAACACGACATCAGATGGATTTTACTATTATCGACGAAAACTTCCAATAAGATAGATGCACTACAATTTGATTTCTAGTCCCTAAGGAGATCCTCTCCCCCAGAAACTAAATTCACCAGTGATAATGATCCACAGAGAACTAACACCACAGAAGAGCCCAGCAAAAATATGCTGATCAAGAACATCCGAAGATATCAATCCCTACATTCTCATTTTCCTAAAATATCACCGCACAAAACGAAACCAGACCGACCTTTTGAGAAAACTGGCGATTGGCCGCTCAGCTGCTCCAACACCTATAGAATGAGACGAAAACGCACAGAAACTAAGCTCTAGACCACAAAAAAAAACACAAATCAGCACCAAGTCCGCCAATCACACGACCAAGCAGACAAACCTTGGCAGCTCTGGTGAGTCGATCGCCGCTCTCGCCGACGGAGATGTTCAGGACGAGCTTCTGCACCTTGATTTCCCTCATCGGGTTCGACAGCTTCTTCTCCGATGCCTAAACCAGAACCAATTCGCAGAAACCAAACACGTAACCACTCGTTCCCAATCTTCGAACAACCGGGGCGGAAAAGGAAAGCATAAAATGAGAGAACACTGGAGTACCATTTGCGATCAGGTTCGATGCCGGCGAAGGCGAAGGCGAAGGCGAAGGCTATCGGGGCGGCGGCGTACGCGGACTTTCGACACTAAAGAAAACCCTAATGCCTATAAAGGCGCAAGGAATTTAGGGCTTTGAGGGCATGCCATTTTGGGCTTTATTGGACGGGCTTTTAGGCCCATTAGTGCCCAATTGTGCCCAATACAAAGCGGGTTGCTCCCGCAGTCAACACCAGCTATAACCCTTAACGGTAATTCCCTCCCCCCTCCCCAACTACCCACGCGCCGCCGCGGACCAGGCGGCGGACGTCGCCGGAGCTCGGGTATGCCGTTTTGGATAGGATGAAATAAGCCAGCATAAGCCTGAACGCGGTGACTTATTAACATTTTGATTGCTAGTGTTACAAGGAAGTGGTGGTTGTCGGCCACCCTCGACCTGTTCCGCGGTAAAATCGTATGGGGTCTTGAAGGGGAACGGCGTGGTGCCAGAGTTGTTAACTTACACCACCCTCTTGGAAGTGTTGTATTAAGTCTAAGAAATATGAGGATGGATTCTAGATATATGAGACAATGAAGGGCCTGCCTGGGTTACTCATTTGATGCATTTGGATGCTGCTCTACCATTAGTGCATCTGTTAAGGCAGCGCGGACGGATGATGCAGACCATTGATGGCTCGCGTGATAAAGTATGGAATTCACCTCGATACAATACGCTTATCTATTTACATCGTATGCATCAAACATAAGCTCAGGCGCCCCGGTAATAACATGAACATATGTATGATATGTTAGCCTCCCCCCTCCCCCTGACCTGACCTGGATATATAAAGGGAACACAGATAAAATGAAAAATGGCAAGCCAATTAACGCTCTTATGAGGGAAAGAATAGCAACATACCAGAACTTTGGCACTAAAAGGATTAACCTACAGAAATATATGGATGGTCCATTCAACAATGTTTATCGTCTGCAAAACGACTTTAGGAGTTAAAGCAGCAACGATACCAAAACGATTTGCGGCCCAATTATTTTCCATACCAAGATGAGCAATTATTTTACTCCCAAAAACACAGCCGTGGCCCAATTAGAATGAAAAGACCAACTGCTGTGTAGAAGCTCTCCATAATAGTTTTTACTAGTTAATTATGACCTATAAAATTTCAATGCCCCCACCCCCCCAAAAAACATCATTTAGAAGCAACTATGGGAACAACGCTACTCAGGGAGCGCCCCCCAGCATATTCAAGAGCGGGAGGCAACAACTGGGAAGTAACAGAGGAAGAATTGCCGGAAAGGGGGAGGGAAACAATCAGCCGAGGATGGCCTTGCTATGGTGATCTGCAGCTTTCGATAGAGACTGTATCGACACATGGTATCCAGGACCCATCTGAATTCAGGCATCCAAGAAATAGGAAACTGTCAGCTTCTGATAATCCATGAGTGAGCAAAAAGAGGGGGGATCTTGGGATTCACCGTGCTGCAGATATGGAAAGAGTTGATGTATCCGGCATACTTTGATGCTGTGAAAACAAAGGCAACATAACAAATTGAGAAGCTCTCATACGTTGGAGAAACAAGACAGGAATGTGGTTATGACCAATTAAGGTGAAAACAAGGAGGTGGCCTGTAACAGTCGCTTGGAAGGTGGATGGCTAACCTTTCTTAAGTCCGGCAGGTTTTGCACGCAAGAGTGCCTCCATAAAAGCACCAACATTCTCCCGTAAACAGTCCTCAGACAGGCTCACCTGCAAAACCATTGACAATATCAGTATAGTCAGAGAGAGACGATCACAGTTTAAAGGACAAATAATAATCTTATCTCAGTAGTCATCCGGGGGATGAATTTTACCTTTCCTAGCCCAACATGGACAATGGCCGTCTTGTCCATTTTAAAATCAACACTACTTTGTTTTGCTTCCTTCACAGCTCGGGAAACATCAGTAATCAAGGTACCTTGCTATATCAAGGTAAAAGCAACAATGACCGAGAGAACAATTTGCCGAGCAAAATCAGCCAACAGAATGCAGACAAACATAACAAAAACACTTACTTTGGCATTGGGCAATAACCCCAGTGGTTTCAGGATCTTCGCTATCTGCACGGCATAATTGTCTAATTACAAATGTAGTACAATTTTTATCCTTATCTTCAGAAGTTCAATAAGAAGTCCAAACGAAACCTTCAAGACTTTTGGCATGAAACCAGGAGTAGTGAAACATTTTTTGACATCAAATTTGCCACCACCTACGCAGTTCATCCGACAAAAACAAATTAGTACTTGAATTGGGACAAAACGATCAAAATATTCCAAAGGCGAAACTATTGACACGGCACCGAGGATACGATCTAAGCAAACTCTTCAAGTTCAAAGCACTATAGTCACCCTAACGACAGCTTAAATGTAGTATCAGGACACCCCATGGGCGAAGCACCTTTTCATAAAAGATGCCATATGCCCAACACTAAGAGCACTTTTGAGAAATCCAAGGTTGAACGAGCTCACTCCAGAATATAATTATTATGAAAATTTCAGATAATTACCACTAGCTATCTTTTCTACTAGTTCTACACCACCAACAATGTCAGCCCCAGCCTCTCTAGCTTCATCAGCATCCTGGCCCTCACCCAGGAAAGCTATCTTGGCCACCTGGGTAAGATGATTAATAGATGCACAGATTGTTAGAGAAACTATAATATAATTACGTCACAATACAAATGAGAAAGAAGTGTGTTTAACCTTTCTTCCATCGCCGTGCGGTAAAGCCAGACTACCACGGACGATCTGCATTAATCAATGAAAAAGAACTTAAAGACTCAACATGAAGAAAAGGGACATAGAAACTGCTTATAAGTAATATGGATAAAAATTCTATGATGAACGCGAGTAAGAGGTCATTTAGTAAGCTCAAAACTGTGGTTATGAAGCAGAAACACGTAATTAAGGTCTTGATGGTGGCATAAAGCATAAATCTCACACCCTTCACACAAACAACTCCACATATCTATCTTACATTGCCTGGTAACAGATTAGCTTCTCTTACTAGTTTTAAGAGCCTCAGGAATATGATAACGTCAATTAGACCACTCGGAATAATGACCCGAGTTTATCTTTAATATTGAGCCTAACGAAAAGCAATTTATTCAAACTCCACCTCTGTACTTGACAGAAAATTAATAAATGTTGAACAAAACAAACAGATTTGCACCGGAACTGAGAAATCTCCATCATAATTACAAAAAACATGATCAGGTGACTCGGCACATACCATGTCGCTCCTCTTTTTTTCAATGCCTAATACAACATGAGCTTCCATGGTTTCATCAAACTTGGATTTCACATTGGCCTGCATAAGAGAGAAGTGATGAAGTAAATGGTCAAATTTATACTAAGATGATGCTGAGAGTACCAATTAGCAATATCCCAAACAAACTCTACACGTAGGAGACAACGCTTCTTCCTAAGTTGATTAACACATACACTAAAAACAATCTAAATGAAGTCAACTACTAGACTGAACCACAGAGCAAACAAATCAATTAATGAATAAAACAAGCCGATCAAGCATGCCGGGCCAACAAATATATCAGGCAAATAAAAATCGAACCAAACGATAAGATTCCTATGAACCTTTGATCCACATATCAGTGTGAAAATTGATCGCTCCCCTAACCTATACTACACTTAACACTACGGAACATTTCCAGGATAACTAACACTCCCCAAAGCACATTCTTCTAAAGGAATCAAAATAAGAAACAACTCCCACAGAATCCACAAACCTTGACGAGGCGGATAGCCTCTGCCAAATCATATATGGGCTTCAGCTCCTTCTTCACCTGCCGCAACAAAGTGGGGAACGGAACCTTCATCCTCTCCTCCCGATCCTCCCTCTCGAAAATCCTCAACCTCCTGGTAACCTTAACAACTTCCCCATCCCCCTTCTTGACCTCCTCGCCCTTCTCAGCCCCCTTCCCGGACTCCCCCGTCACGGGCATATCCTCAGGGAGGGGCGCCACCTTCGTGGGGTAGGAAACCGGGGAAATGGAGGGAGCATCCTTGACGTACCGAATATCCTCACGAGTCCACGAGGCCCTCGCGGGACGAGCTTGCCGCAACGGCCGAGAAGTCTCGCCAGCGGGTTCGGGGGATCGCTCGGATAGGGTAGGGTCGGCGGCGGGGGTGGGCTGAGGGTCGGGATCTGGTTTGGGTTTGGGGGCGTAGGAGACGGGCTGGATGGGCGGGGGTTGGGTATGGGGATCTGGTACGGATGAGAAGAGGAGTCGGTTGGCTGGGAAGGAGCGGAGGTGGGAGTGGCGGGTTATGAGCCTGGTTAGGGCGGTGGTCATGGTGGTGGTCGGAAAGTCAGTCTATGAATGGGAATGGAGTGGCGCCATGGAAGGGTTTTCGACGCTCGGGGTTTTAGGGTTTTTCTTGGTCTGCCCGTAATTAACAATATTTTATTTCCTGTTTAACTGTAAGCCCATTTATGAAAAAACACGGATTCTGTTGGAGTTTTGTTCCAGTATTATCACGGTAGTTCTTAAATTATTTTGTTAAATAACTTTTAAATTTAAAATTTTTTTAATTAATATGACAAAATCCGCCTTACAAAGTCGTTTTTTACCGCGAAGGAAGTCAGTACGATCGATTTTACCGCATTCAAAGTGTCCGCGTTACCAACGCCCGACTCCGTGTAATGATACCGCACGTGAAGTCGGATCGACTTCTTTCGCAATCCCAACACTTCTTCTTCTCTATCTTCCTCCTCCCCTGTCTTCCCCTCCCCCTTCCCCTTCTCCTTCACCTTCCTCTTCATCCTCCTCATCTCCTCCTCCCCTCCCCCTCCGTTCGCAAAAGCTGTGTCCTCCTCCCTCCTTCCATCCTCCGTCTCCCAAAAGAAACGGGTGTCGAAACGTGATCGAAGTAAGACCCGTTTCGTTTTTCTTTTTGGTTTTTCTTTGGGAAGAAAAGTTGGGGGTTGATCCGAGAACGGAGAACTCTTGGGTTACTGTTCAACGGAGAACGGAAGAGCCCTCAATTTTTTTTTGGCGTACGAGTATATGCCGAATCGGGGCTTGGATGATCACCCCTTTAACCAGGCTTTGCTTGCTTTGCCGTGGAAGACGAGACTAGAAATCATCCTCGGTGCGGCCGAAAGGCTAGCTTATTTACATGAAGGAATGGAAATCATGGGAATGTCCCCCGAGAGGATGAAAAAAAAAAAAGTAAAACGGGAATGTCTCGGTCATTCCCGTTTGACCGAGAATCCATAGCCTCCGGCTGTGACCCAGGATGGCTTGTTTCAACACGACAGTCACCTCCCTCGTGGTCGGCCTGTCTTTCGCGTTCTTGACACCCGTTTGATCACCCGCGTTCAAAGCCCGCGGAAATCGAATGACGTCGACGAAACGAAGACTACGTTTGATCACCCAAAGACCACACCAGACTCTTCAAACAATCAAAACAGGGCACTTCCATTTTCATTGCCAAACCTTAAATCCTACAATACCCAGTAAGGAAACGATCCACCTTTCATTGCCAAACCTTAAATTCTACAATTCCAACTTGGACTTGTCCGTGAAGTAGAAGCACTTCATAGTTGAATATGATATTTTCGAGGATGCGGTTGCTGTTCTTAAGGATGTCCGTGGGGAATGGGTGGGAAGATAGGCGTGTCGTGTCGGAGGAGTTTGACGAGAGGACGACGAAGTGGCTGGAGTGCTTGAACGGTGAGGGAAGCCTAATCTCTGAAGCAGTTACGGCATGAATTCCTTGACGCTGGTGCGCTCGAAGTAGCTGGAGTGGCTGACGTCGGAGGCGTTGGCGAGGACGATGGGGTCGGATCCATCCTGGTTGCACTTGAGCACCAACAAAGCCGTGATCTTTATGGCTCTTCCCGGATCAACCCCCAACTTTTCTTCCCCCAAAAAGAAAAACCAAAAAGAAAAGCGAAACGGGTGTTACTTCGATTACGTTTCGACACCCGTTTCTTTTGGGAGACGGAGGATGGAAGGAGGGAGGAGGACACGGCTATTGCGAACGGAGGGGGAGGGGAGGAGGAGATGAGGAGGAGGAAGATGAAGGTGAAGGGGAAGGGGGAAGGGAAGACGGGGGAGGAGGAAGAGAGAGAAGGGTTGGGATTGCGTATTTTTTTTTTTTAGGGAGAAGGCCGACTTCCTCTTTGGGGTATCGTCAAGGCCGACTTCACTTTCGGTGCAGCGAAATCACCTCGAAGAAGTCTGAATTTCAAACTCAGATTGATTGGAGTAAAACTTTTTGAGTCTGAAACTCAAATTTATTAACATTAGTCCACGTATTTTAAGTTTGATCGATTTCGTAAAATATTTTGCTAACCGGAAAAAAGCTCCTGCCAGAAAGTTTTTAAACAAATGAGATCTCTAGATTTGTGATTTATATCTCTCCTAATACATAGATATGATAGAAACAAGGAGTAATGACAACTGTCAGGAGGAATAGCTATACTGCCCCAGTAACAACTCGAACATGTCCTTCGGGGTCAGAAGTGTGGTTCCCCCTAGGATCACCTCCACGTCCGGCCTGCCGCTTTCGGATACCGCTTCCTGGATCTCCCGTATCTGGGGAACACGTGAAGCACCGACGTCACCACACGCTTGGTTCTTGAATCGGAGATAATTTGTGAGAAATGACGTACCTCTCGAGGGCTAACACCTCCGACGACGAAAACCAGGATGACGCTCTGATCGGACAGCTGAGGCTTTGCCTGCAAAAATTTTTCAAGATGTTAAGAAGCTATGCGTAATGCGGTACAACATCCACCTAATTTGTACGTCGGAGAATGAAGTCGATGCTGACCTGCACGAGGCCCAATCTTCCGAAGCCGCTCTTGAGAAACCGTCCCACGGTCGATGAATGATACTCCAAACCATGTAGTTCGGACTTGTTCAGTATCCTTGTTATAATCCTGTAAAGTAAACATTTGTTTGAGCTGGGAGCACCGACGGCGTTGCCGTCAAACGGGGATAACCCCTCTGACAAGGGATATCCTTTGCTTTTGAAGCTCGATAGCTTATGAAGGAATTTGAACAGGTTATCAACTCGATCATGCAATTCCAACTTGAGTTGCACGTCACTGTAATCTTGGTCCTTATTCTCAGCATATTCGTCGCCCCAGCTGTCCCATTGATCATCATCAAAACCATCATTTGACATCTCCTTTGACGACTCTTCCTTGATTTCTTTTGAGTCGCCTTTCCTTTTGGCTTCTAGTTCTTCCTTCAAGCCCTCGAGAAATTTTAACTCCCCAACGTCGGGGTTCTCCAAAATCGCATCTACCATGGCTTCTTTCATCAGATGATCTTCTTGCCAAGAAAATGGTCCATCAGATCCGGATGTTGGAAAATTCTCACCAGCTAACAAATACCCCACAACAGTCAGAAGCAAAGCATCTTGAAAAGAAAGAAGGCTCTGGGATTTATCTGGTTTCCTGTTCTTCTGAGCAGGAGATCCCAGCAGAGCACTTTTGGTAATCAGATCTCCAATCTGAGCAGCAAGACTCTGACTGGTGTCCCCTGCACTAACAGTTAACATCTTCACTGCACTGGAATAGGCATCCCATCTAGCAGAACACGATTCTTCAAGTACTTCCAAGGTCGCTGCAGCTATCTGAATTAACCCCTTGTTTCGCACAAGCACCGTCTGACTTTTTACCAATACTCTAATCAGAGCAAGCAATTCTGACTTGCTGGGTAAACCTGGACGTACCTTGACATTGGTAGAGATGTTTTCTCGGCGTAGGGTCTCTTGGAGCCACTTCTTTACCAGTACAGCACCATCTTTAGTTCTTCTATCTAGTAAGGCTTCTATGTAGGGTGTTCCCCTGAAACATTCAGTGGAAATAAGGGAGCCAGTACATAACTCGCTTGCCAGGCTAGATGCCTCTGTATTACGAATAACAGAACCGATATTTGCCAAGCTGACAGTTGAAGATGAAAAGCTACCAGAGTTCCACCCAATTATAAATGAGTTAGTCCCCTGGAGAAGACGAATATCATTTGCTTTTCCATCTTCTGTACTTAGGACCTCAGAAAGTGGTATACGCACACTAAGAGAAGCCCGCTGTATGTTTCCAATGCCTTGTTTTTGTTGAGTTTTAGAACTCTTCGTGTTTGAGGCTAGAAATCTTTCTTTACGAGGCAAGGAGGAAAATACTCGATCCATGAGCGAGTCACCGTGACAGCACGGAGTAAGAAGATCAAGAGTACGGTCAATTATCAACAGTCCAGCTGATTTCTTGCGACGACCAACATCGTAGAGACTTGACATGTCTGTCAACATTTTCCCAATTGATTTTGACAAATCACCGAGGGAAAATATTTCCAGCTTTAGGTCCATCTGCGAAGAGAAAGTCATAGTCACGGAAAGAAAAACCTAGACCCCACTAGCATAGTCAGGATCTGTAGATTTTATTAACTTACCATGGTAGCCAAGTGGTAAAGAAAATGAGCAGTGAGTATAGCCCCAGGAAGACTGTCTTCACCATCAAAAGAGCTACCTCTACTCAGCGGAGGCAATCCTTGACTTAGAGAATTCTCATTGAAAGTGGATAAGTAAGCTTCAGAAACAGATCCTTCTGACGGCAAGATAAATGCTCTTGGTGTAATTGGACATATGATACAAGGAAAGTGGCGTAAAGAAACAACCAACTTCAATCCGACAGCATCTCGGTGTCCAATAATGTGATTTTCAAAGCCACCCCTTTTGGTTGGAGAAGCTTCCTCAAAGGACGCATAATCTTCAACAGAAGTTAACTCAGGCCATCCTTCAAATTCAGTTGCTTCTGCGGGGTTACTTATGTTGGTATCTTTTTTCCTAACAAGCTCCTCAAAATCCTGAACAAGCAACGCCTCATATTCACGAAATGCATCAGATCCCAAAGGAGAATCAGGACAAGCTGAGTGGGCAATCTGCAAAAGAATTAAAATTGAATGTCATTCAAAGAGCAAACACAACAATGCCAGAGACATCAAGTGCAGTTTCTTTCAAGTGTATCAAAACTACGGAATAGGGGAAAATATCTAGAGTTCTTTAGACTAGTAAACATGATCTTAACTGCAAAGGCGTGCTGTCTCTTTCACTCATCGACAAAGAGGAAAACTATCCATTTTGGATAGAGAAGTTCTTAAAAACAATTTCCGGTTCACAATGCAGCAGTAAACAATGATTTAAACCAACGTGGGGTTGGTCCAAGAGGTTGGCGGCTTTATATTGCTTAACCAAGGTTTCGGGTTAGAGACTTGGAAATGCAGCCATCCTCGTTGGTAGACCCACCCACCAAAACCAGGTGCATTACCCGGGTCGAGTCCAGATTAGTCGGAACGAAGCTTCGAACACCGGGCCAGCAACCAAAAAAGAAATGATATAAAACGAACAAGAAGAAAGCTAAAGTCAAAGCAGATGGATGGAACTCATAAAGCACCTCTGAGATGCATGTAAATATAGTACAACGGCGAACACCTGGGTGTGAGCTCAGGCAGCGCAAGATGTACCGATGAGCATCACTTAACAGTCGAGATGACATGATTGTGACTTCCTGGCCAGCTTGTAATTTTGAAGTCCAATTAACTACCTGACCAAAAGCTAGTCATTAGCATCAGATACTAAATTATGATAGGGTTATAGCATGAAAGCTACGCATCAACATCATGACTGCAATAGTTTCATCTGTTAGCAAATCAAATCATATTTTCATGTTTACAAATGTAAAAAAGAAAAGAAGTCTTAAGAGTCGAGATCGAGAGGGGGTCCTCAACCCCAAAGCCTCAAATCAAACCAAGGCTATCCGACATTTTAAAGTCAACCTGCAAGAAGTAGGATGAAAGAAGAATACATTCAAGCAGAAGTTCTCACCGTGCCAAGAGGAGCCAAGTCCTCCAAACTGCAAACAGCACGTACTCCATGGTCAAGCAACAAGGGAAAAGCCCCAATGTATTGGAAACATTCAGCACATCCACTATCCAAATATAGGACTGAATCTTTTAGAAGCTCCCCTACCTGAGGACAGTCAGAAATCCAAATTGTAACAAGAAAAGAGCTTAGCAAACGAAACCATCAGAAAAGTGACCATTCTAACTTCTAAAAGAAGGACACACATTTTCTAAGATATCACACCAGATAACATCACAGTCCAAACCAAAGTGAGGTTTGGAGAATAACCAAAACCCTAGAGGATTTCAATATCAAAATCAAAACAATCCTTAGTTTTCCCATGAACTAATCATGAAGCCTTTTTATAAAACTTCCTCTTGCTCAATTAAACAAGCAACTCTTCAGCATCAGGCAGGGACAATCGACAACGAAAAAATTAATCAGTACACCTCATCCTTGATTCAGAATTTCAGAAACAATAAAACCTCGCAACACGGTACCCAAATTCAACAGTCTGAAGCAATCAAAACCAACGCATTATCTTCCTCGAAGTCAGAATCGAACTCACTCGGCCGATCGAATCGAGGCAAGTTTTGGAAACGTCAACCATAGCCATGACTCCTTGCTTCCCCGTATCGCGCTCGATTTGATGTTAATAATCACTGCAAGTCAATCGAGGTCGTATCCGGCGAAACTCGGAGGTTCCAATTCGAGAAACGGCCGTGAATTGTTGAACTACGAACTCGCACGGCCACGATTCATCGATTCGGAGAACGATCGTCCGATCAATCTTCGTCTCCTCGGACGACGACCGGGCGTTGCTTCGAGGAGGAGAGGGGAACGGTGTCTCAGGCGCAGCGGCGGACGGCGACGTCTTTTCTCTGGGCCCGATGGGGAGTTAGTTGGGCTTTGCCTCTTCAATTTCTCGATGTGGATGTCAAAGCAATGGCTCGCAAGATTGGATTAGTCCCTTAATTTAAGTATTATCTTTATCAAGCCTTTTACCCTTTTATGCTTCATACATGCATGGATCTCATTGTCATGACTTCCTATTGTCTGTATAAATACTAAAATTTCACAAATAAAAAATTATGTACAAATTATCATATTAAAATAATGAATAACAACTTGTGTCTCTCTAATCATGGATGATATATCTGAATTCTCTTATTCGATTTTCGAAGAATTACGATAATTGAAGATGATAACTGAGTTCTGATAAAGGATTAGCCGAACTTTGAGAGGTATCGTGTTAAAGTCGTTGGAATCTATAAGCTCGATTTGACAACACTTCAAGGATTTGGTGAAGACGTCGCGGCTTCCACAACTTGCTGTTTACAAAAGAGTAATGGAGGACATTGAAAGAACTTCGACGAGCTAGAGGATCCTCAAGGGCTTCCTTGGAACGGAGATTCGGATGCCAATTCGGCAGTAAATACTTGCAATCCCAGTAATGTCCGTTGGTATGGGCAAGAAATTGTCCCAAATATAGAGTTAACTGCTTCTCTAGAGGAGGTAATTTGTCAATCCCAGATTGCAATCGTCCCTTTGGATGTGTATTTGAGGCTTGAGGGACACTGTCACGATCCTTGGAAAGAAGTATGTGGCCAAAATGCAAAATTAGAATCATTAACTTTAGTGAAGGAGTGGTCTCAACAAATCTCGACGTAAGATTGATGATAGCATAAGGGAAACGAAAAGTTGGTTTTCACATGGAGTCCGACCCTGGTGGGTTTCCATCAGTCGATTTTGCCACTGGCGACTTGAGAAACTCAAAACTCGCTCCTAGTCGACCTAAACCACCACCTCCCACACGAGGTTCGACCTCCAATCTCGCTCGACAAAATCGTGATTAAAATGAAATCGCGATGCAGCAATGCATCAATGATAAGTGTACGAGGCTAACATTCGACAACAGTGTAAGAAGAGGACACCCAGTTTATATATTTCCACAGAGGAGATCCACCTTCGATGAAGGTCTTCATAGAGAAAGACCCTATTCGATGAGGTTGCTTCCAGTGTAGTTCCATGTATGTTTGAAGATCCAGATTACATGAAGTACATCATCGCTCGGAATGTCAAGCAGGTGGTTGCTAGTGATGTGCGAAAGGATGAAATGAACCTCTAGTGTATCATTTATCCTGAGTACATCAACCGGGATTGTTCAATTTACCCATCAAGCTAAACTTCGAATAATGACTATCGAAAACTTCGATTGTTCTCTAATTCGCTTATGGGACCGGCCTTTCCATGGTACATTCATCTTTCCCCGAACTTAATTCCAGGATGGCAGGAAATGCAAACTCAGTTTATGCAAGTTTTTGCTGCACTAATTTAACCATCACCTTAGCCTGGGGAATTGGTTGCGATCTTTCTTCAACTATTACCCTAGTCGAACTCTTAAATGGCCAATGGTACCTGGCCTAAGGTTGATATAATAGTAAAAAAGTTTCCTTTCATGGAGCAAAACAGGCTGTTTAACCCTCCAATCACCGTAGTGTTGCCTTCGATTCCCCTTTCCATCAAATTAGTGAAAGTATATGAGTTGATATCAAACGAACATTTTAAGGCCCTTGATCATTCGATTATAGGTCTCGCAGTATGTCGAAGATTACCCCTCAAACTTGTCTATAATAACATATACATGCTTCGGTTGATTATCTACATCCACGACTACTTTTACTTTGTCAGCTCAGACATGAAAACTTTCCTTTTCATGTGTTTTGTCCATTCTTGTATTTCATTTGTCGATCTCTTTATTTCATTTCATGAAACTCGTCATTTGATAGCTCTAACGAGAGTTGTGATATAATCTTCAAATAAAGTAGTATTCGTCATCATTACTGATATAATCTCGAAATCCTTACCCAGCTCTTGGAGGGGAATTCGATGAAGAATTATTACTCATAGAGCTACTAAGACACTTTTAAAATATATTTATTTTGGGCTTGTAGTCCACTGATGACCCAATACGCCTATACATGTAATGGGCTTAATTCTCCTTGATAACCCAATAAGACTTTTTTTTAGTGGGCTAGATAATTAACCCCTCCACACCTAAAAAAATAGTCTATTTTTTGTTCATATGACCGAGTTGGATTGTCGCTATTGCAAGTCCATGATCAAACTCATACACCAAGCCCGTTCATACGCATCGACAAAATTTTGATGACTAACAGTTAGCACCTCTCTTTTCCCTGCACTAACCTTTGACCCCAGTAGCCTTCCTGAACTATATCATTTCCAAGATTAGGAGGAAGAATCACGAGTTGAACTCATGGAAAGTACTTGAAAACATGAGTTGTTGTTGATTGATTATATGCAAAGTTACAACCGGCACAAACAGCAGTCAAACCCCCCAGCCTTCAAGGTGAACATTGGACGGCAACACCACTGTAAAAGCATAGAGGATGGATCCGGGCACTTGAGAAACATTTCGAAAACCAGAAACACCTTCAAACACAACAAACACCATTCAACATGTGCTTCACTTCTTCCCACCACGCAGTTTTACCCCTAGAGCCCTCTCCAGCTTAGTGATAATCTGCTGATTTGGTATAGCTTTGCCAGATTCATATTCTTGAATAATCTGTGGCTTCTCGTTGATCAACTGTGAAGAATGCGGCCACGCTTAGAAGATGACGCAAAAGAGGGTGCATATAAAAAGCCGGAAAAGAGACAAGTATGCGTACCTGTGCTAACTGAGCCTGGGTAAGCTTCTTATCCATTCTCGCTTGCATTATATTCTTCTTGAGGTCGTTCGGCACCCGGTCATCTAGAACCAAACACAATTATCAATACCAGTAATAATAATTAATTATCTTCAATGATAAGGAAATTTCAGTATCTTGACTTTGAAAGTATTCAAGTCACAAACATCAGCAAGCAAACAATCCAGTATTTCCTTCATAGAGACACCACATAACACCACCTTTAATTGCACTTACTTTCAATCACGTTGATCCACACAGGAACAAAAACAGAAACGAAAAAATCAAGAACAACAGAGAATAATAAAGCTCCATCAAGGAACTTGGATCAAGCGAAGTATCCTTTCCAACATCTAAAGAATACAACCAAAAGGAATACTAAGTGAAAGGGACGTCAAAGAGAACATACAAAGTGAAAACAAAGAAGAAAAAGCACGAGTTGCAAACATCGGACAGAGCAGCTCAGCTGCAACGAATCATAAACTCCACTACCCACACATATAACAAATTACTCACGGGCAAGGTTTTCAGTGTCATCGTCGAGCTTCTTAGTATTCAGAGAAGTGCTGCTCGACGCGGCTTTATTTGTTCCGGCATTATCTGTTGTCAAAAATAAAAACAAAAAAACGAAGATCAAATCAGTCAACTGTCAAAATATTGATCTCCTCATATGGGCCAAATTCAATCAAACCAACACCACACGCATCAAACCCATCCAGATATATCATCTAAATTGATAACAGCAAGAAATCAAGCAAATCACAACAAACGACTCACAGCCGGAACCCAAATCACCCAACCAATCATCATCCGGGGGCAAGGAACAAACAGCGGATCCCCAAATCAGTCAAAAAAACAGCAACAGCAGACGGTTAGGAGTACAAGAAGAAGGATGCCTGACATTTCTTGACAGTTTCGATGTCGGCGCCGGCGCGACGGGCGGCGTTGACGGCCTTATCGTCCTTCTTGGCGGCTGCGTTGGGAGCCTTCTTGCGGATGACGACGGGTTCCCAGTCCTGAGAGAGCGGTCCAATCCCGGCCATGACGACGATCTTCCCCTCAACAAACGTTCCTGATCTAATTAGGGTTTTCCGGGCAAATGCTTTTCTTCGACGAGGTTTCGGCTCTCTGTCTCATCCAAAAGTGGTTCAATCAGCTGCCAGTTCATGGGCCTGGACCATCGTGATGCCATAGGCCCAATAGGGAACGGAAAGGCGATTCTATCCCGCCCATTTTAAACGAACCAAATGACGAAAAATGGCGGAAATGGAAAGAATGGCGTTCCATTCCATTCCCTTCCCTTCGTCGTTACATTACAAACTAGATATTAACCCGGTAACCCCACCGAGGCCACCATCGCCCTCGGAATGGGGGTAACAAGTGTAGAGTACCCCACAAAGTCCGACCACCGCAGCCACCTTTTCCATGCTTCCTTTCGCCCTCTCGGTGGTCGACGCAGAAGAAATAGCATTACGGACAACAAGATTACCGACACCGCGACAGTGGAGCTTCACGAGGAAATGACACAGAACCTCACAAATCGCCATGACAGATCTCTTATTGGTTGGTTTATTTCTCGCAAAGAGTTTCGGACAAGAACTTATAAATGTGATAACAAACAACTAGATTTAGCATCATCGTGCTCACTTATGACCTCATGGAGACATTTATGCCCAGTAGAAGGAACAAAACATACAACAGCGAATTACATGTACAAGTAAAACAAGTAGAGGCGAGAACATGTACAATTACTGGCAGCCTCAATGCTCCACCGCGCAGCTTTCCGGGATAGGAGTGAGTAATTCCTGGTTTTAGGTGGGATACACCGGTGTAAGCAGCTGTGACAATACAAGAAAGTAAAAGGGGGAATCAAAAGCTTTGATTACCTCCGAGAACCTCAGATGGCCGCGATCCAGATTTGCCGTTTTGACGATGGTTTCCCATTTGGGATCGACAGGGGCCGACTTTGCTGAAGGGTGGACTTTGCTGAAAGCGTTTGCACCAAAACTACGGACTTGTCCTGAGTTCTTGGACAGCATGGAGGGAAGCGTACGTGACAGCCAGGAGTCCGAGGGAGATTTAGGAAGAGGCGGGGGAATAGGGAAGTCTGTGTAGATTCCGGGGATGACCAATGGGTCACCCAGTTTCGGATTTATCTCGCCTTCCAAATCGATCTTCCCATCAATGACAGGGCTTATTTCAGGACTGTTCTTTCCACCATCAATAGAGGTTGCCTCTACTTTAGGTAGTTTAGATGAATTCACTTCATGTTTGGATCCATCGACCACATCAACAACTATTTCATTGTCAAGTCCCTTTGAAGCAGGCTTTGGCGAAGATTCAGCAGAGCTGGTGGTACCAGCTGACGGTTCTGCATCTTTCTGGGTTATGTTCGAACTCGTCATTTTCACCAAGGAAGAGATAACGGAAGGGTCATCATTGATGCTCTTCCTCGTCAGACTGATCTTTTCCTCATCGCATTCATCCCTCACAAACTCTGTAACAGCCCTCAAGTCAGAGGCACTTGTGTCTGAGTTTTGGGATTCAACCATCGTGATGACATCAACGTAGACTGTTTTCTCAGCTACAGTGACCTTTGAACCCGATTCCCATTCAGAACCTTCACTAGCCAGTAACTGTCTAAAGTTCATGCATTGTCTATCTCGTGGCTTACTACACTCCTCGCTTGTGGAGTTTTCCACTATGACCACATCTTTTACTGAGTTGTCCACCAGTATGTGCTTAGTTAGCAGAGAATTATCTCGGCGCTTGGCTGCCTCTCCGCTCTGCCCGAGCTCATAGAGGGAGGTGGCCTCCAAAATCTTACCATCCCTTTCGGAAATAGGAAGGCCAGATATAGCCTTTGGTTCAGATTTATCTGCTAAGAAATTCCCGTCTAATTTTTGTACACTTGCAAGGTCACCATCAGGCTGAAGCAGATATAAAGCTCGAAAACATCAGAAAATAATGAATAAACTAAATTAACAAGAATAAATAGGGAAGCCCAAGCAGATACTGCGCACCTTGCACCAATTCTCCCCTTGATACTGTGCATATGATGACTTAACCTGAAGCCTACGTAGAGGATAGGTCGATCTGGCAGAGGGAACGCCGATGCTTGATATGGCATTTGACAGGCAAAACCGAGGGAGTAATCCACACATTTTGGCTGATGGATTTTCATATTCATCAAAGTCATCTTCACTGTCTTCTCCAAGCCCGTACCGGTCATTAACAAAGCGTACATTGAACTTCCGTTGATATCGTTGAGTGTTGTTATTACCCTCGGTTAGAGCATTCGTGAGATGTCTCGGTTGATCTTTTTCCGGTTGTGGCTTTCGAATGACATTAGCAGGTGCTTCAGAAGCCATCGCCTTAGCAGCAGGCAAGAAACGGCCCATCATGAAATCCCGGGCAGGCGGTTCTTTGGAGAACTTTCCGGATAATCTTGAGTCCAAGGCATCCACTCCACTGAGGCCGCTCAGACTGCAACTCAAGCATTGCGACTCTGAATGTGAAAACGTCTCCACTGCATCTAAGAAAGTCTCTTCATCAATTTCTGAACTGGAGTCTGCTGCCTCCTTCGGGACATCATCGACTCTTTCACATTTGAGAGCACTTCCATCCTCTGTTGTGGAGCTCTTCTCTTTATCAGACTTGACAACTTGATTTATTTTGTTCAACTCTCGCTGTTTAGAATTTTTCCCAGGAGGAGGCTTTGGGGGAACAACACAAGCCTTGGGGATAGGATTTAACGATTTTCCTTCATCCTTTGGCCTTCCTGGGCTCTGTTCCCAGATGAATGGCACGGTACCAGGATTCCGAACTGGACCTGATTTCAGATCAGACTTGTACCTCGGAAGAGGAGGCAAATTGGCAGTTGTCCGATCTATTCCCCTGTTTTCCGGAGTCTCTGGTGGGACTACTGTGGGTGAGAACCTCCTCACAGTGAGAAGAGGCTGACTGAAATCCAGTTGGTTGTCTCCCAAGTCCATCATATTTCAATTCCAATCAAATGGCGCAGGACAGTGCAGTTCCACACCTACAGAAAACGAAGAACTGATGTCAAACTTCAAAATTCTTTCCGAGTGATTGAACAAGAGCACTTACCATGTTATCCAGTCAACAGTGTTAATCAATACACAAACATTTCATACTAGACGTGAAAAAAAAAAACTACTTAGAATTTGAGACGAGAGGAGAGTATATTCAAATAGCTAATCCTAGTATTGGCAGCGGCCATTAACTATGGGGTGACTAACAGGTTACCTACCAACTGCCGCTTAGAATCTCACCCTACTTAACGCAGACAGAACCTACCAAACAGAAGCCGTTAGTCCCTCACTAATCCCAGCCAACGAAAATTTAAGTTGCCATCCCTGAGTATATGACCTGCTAACCCTTCCCATCTATAATTCGAAGAATTATTACAGGTGAAGCTACTAGCCATCGTTTCAGAAGGTACAATACCCAAAACTTCCCAGACCAGCATTACTTTCTGTCCCATTGAAGTCAATACCCGATTCGAATACCACGGCATGAACAGAACAATCACATACCCATCACTAGCAACTGCATAAGTGCAGCGCTTTCAGAAAAATTTTGAAGAGATTCGCAATAATCAATCCCCGAATCCGGACACGAAGTATGAACAGATGCTTTCTCCTAACAAATCATAAATGGGCCCAAAGAACAAAAACGAAACAAACTCGAGCTAAATCAAAGTTCTAAAGATTGAAGATCGAGCTATTAATTTTAGAAGAGCGGACTTGAACGCGTGATCAGGAGAGAAAAAATTTCACTCAAAGATCTAACAGCACCATCAATCCTCTACACCCGAACAGGCGGATTCAATTCGGAAGAAGAAGAAGAAGCAGAGCAACCAAGAATTCCCCCCCCACCCCAGAACTGGACAGAAAACACCCGGGGAAGGGAACTGCCCCAACAGAACAACAACCCCATCACGAACGCAGGCCGAAACACGGAAAAACGAGACCAGAACAAGATCAAGAAAACAACGACGACATGCAGGCCACAGCGGCCGAAAAGGAGGGAACTTTGCCTCGTTCGGCGAGGGAACGGACTAGGGGATGGAAACCCAGTAATGGTCTCTGGCCGACAGGCGTCAGGGACAAGAAGAAATTGGAGGAAGGCGGACAGGGTGGAAGAGGTGGCTGTGGTGCTGGTGGAGGAGGAAGACGTATCTGGAGAATCTGGCTCTGACTCTGACTCTGAGGACTGTGTGACTCCCAAGGAGGAAATAAAATCAAAAACCAAAAGCAACCACAATTAATTACAATTAAAAAGCCAGCCTTTTTTTTTGCTTCTTTCTTTGTTGTCTTTTTTTATAACATGACTCTTTGTTCACTTGCAACCCACCAACATTAATCATAAATCAGTCTTACTTGTTTGTGTGATATATTTTTGTGTGGCATTGATGGGGAAAGTTCAAAGTTCATGCCCCATTAGTAAAAGCACTTCAATGGGAAAGGATGAAGCACACTCACTGCAAGGGGGGAGGAGGTTGGTTGCATGCAGTGGAAAGTGCATGGCTTTTTTATCTTTCCCTAACATTCGAGTAGAATGAAACGATGTTGATGGGACGAAAGCACTTCGCACACAAATCACGATGACTAGCAAAATCAGAGCAAGAACAAGATTGGGAATTGGGAAGTGGGATCCTCAACCCATTACCAAATTTGCTTTCTCCCCCACATGAAGAAAAGAAGAATTCAATGATTGAGGTGCTCTGTTCCTCCTTTTTTTTCTATTGAAAAGAAGAAATTATTATTCTTTTTGGCGGAGGATTGATTGGTTTTGATTAGTAGGAATAATTGAATAGGATCAAAGGTCACAATCAAACACCCCCCTCCCTCTTCTCGGAAACCGTCACGATTCCCAATTTTGTTGTAATTTAGCTGATGGAAGTATAAGAACATATTCAGTCTGTGCATGAGATATGAGATGAGGTGGATATTGAACTGATGCTCTCTCTGTGTGTGTGGAACACTATAACTGCTTTCACGTGAGATTAGTCAGCAAGAGGTGATATTTATTTTAACACAGGAGGGAGGAGTAGTTGAAGAAATTATGGGAAGTCACACACGGTTGTGCCTGTCAGTCAGTCAGGGCGAGAGCATCATCGACCTCACTAACATGGAAAGCAGCATGTTCCACCGCTCCCTCCCCCTCCCCAACCTATGCCTTGTCGGTTGGATTTTATGCATAGCCTTTTAGGCCGTGTTTGGTAAATCCCAACTAAATAATTCCCCTCTTTTTCCCTTGATCAATACGCAATCGTACCCCCCATCTTTTTCAATTTAGTTAATTTTTCCTGGCATCATTCTTTTTTTTTTAAATCATTTTTTGTATATAATTAAAAAGATCAAAAGACACCTCCATGAAACTCCCTAAATACTTGAATACTTAAATAAAGTTTGGTACGATAAAAAAAAACACAAGAGTTCACATTTATGAATGCTTTGAAGTTATATTTTCAGAGATTTTAAATAAGATAATGAAATATTTTAAAGTTAATTTACAAGACTCCTACAATGCTTTTCGGACCAGACACCCCAAACCCAACTTGCTTGCTCCGCTGTTAATCTTGGCCTTCCCAATAAATATAGGCCGGACCTCAATCGGGTCCAGCATCCACCAACCTTCCTGAATCCCAACCTTACGACATGGGCTGCTGCCGTTTAGTTAGGGTTACGAATATAAAGCCGAACAAGTTGAAAAAAAACAAACCCTAGCCGACCAGCCAGGTTCCACCGCCGACTTCCCTTCCGCCTCCCCCCCCCCACATTCTTCATCCAGGTGTTAGTTAATATTCCTCCGTACACGTCAATCTCTTCGTTTTAGCCCTTTCTTGCTGATGTCGGTGGTTTTGGGAAGTTGCCCGGGTTTTGTGCCCTGTGAACATGCCATGCCCTTTTGATTTGTGGGTCTGGGTCATGATTTGATTTCTGCTCCGGCTATTGATGGAAGAAGTTTCCTTCTTTTTATGATTCAATCCTTTCTGGGTGTTGAAATAGAGTGGCAGTGGTTTTGATTGTTATTGTTCGTGTTGTCCTGATTTGTTTGTAGTAGGGGAAGACAAGATGTCTAAGGGAACCGCAGCCGGAGCTAAGGGAAAGAAGAAGGGCGTCACCTTCACCATCGACTGTGCTAAGCCCGTCGATGACAAGATCATGGACATTGCGTCGTTCGAGAAGTTCTTGCAGGAGAAAATCAAGGTTGACGGCAAGGCCGGAGCCCTCGGCGATACCGTTACTCTTACCCGAGACAAGACCAAGATTACCGTCACTTCCGACAGTAACTTCTCCAAGCGGTCGGTAACCACTTGTTAGTTCAGTTGTTTGGGATCTTATGTGATGGTGATGAAGTATGCGTTTTAAGCCTCAATGTCTGACGTTTAACAGTTGCATCTACCCAGACTGAGTGTAGAAGAATGTCAGTCTCAGGAGAGACTGTTTAGGTCGTGGCCTTAGTTCTTATTGGAGTTGAAAAATACAAAAATATGGAGTCTGGTTGGTGGTTATTAACCCGTAGATGCATAAGAAATTGGTTGAAGAGAAAGATTGGATGATATCCACATTTCGCTTCACCTCATGCACACTTTTAGCATAATCATGTTAACAGCGATCAGTTCACTGGCAAGTCGATAGTGTTCCTTCACTTCTGTTCGCAATGTTGTTTGTGATATGTGCAGTTCCTAATGATTTAGGCTATTGATGTGAACCACTTTGTGATATTTTCTAACCCAAATCATCTCGGGCAGTTACTTGAAGTACCTGACGAAGAAGTACTTGAAGAAGCACAATGTCCGGGATTGGCTGAGAGTGATCGCCTCGAACAAGGATCGGAATGTCTACGAGGTCAGATACTTCAACATTGCTGAGAACGAAGGCGAGGAGGAAGACTAGAGACCAGTTTTCATCGGGAGACCATCCCTTTTTGTTCCCAGTTATGCTTGAATGGTTCATCTTTCCTATGTCCAAGAACACCTCGTGCTCTTGATTTCGGTGGGTTTTGTCTCTGACGAATGGATAGCTAAAATTCTAATTACTGTTTCAACCCAACCTTCACAGAATGGAAACATCCTTTACATTTTAAACAAGTAAGCCGGTGTGTCTCTTATATCTAGTTCGACTGCTGGGTGGCGACCTACGATTGGTCGCAAATCTGCCCCCCAAAAAAAATGGGATCTCTAATTTTCCTTTGGATTTGATACTTGTGGAGGAGATTCTGCTCTGTCGTCAGATCGAAAGAATGGTTGGTGTATGTTCTGTGGGGCTTTTGAAAGGAAGCTGCTCCTGTCACTTAGTCTGAACAACTGTCCGGTTTGATTAACCAGTTACCAGACAACTCAAATTGCCATCAAATTCTAACAATTACTGGGGAGTACTTGAGAAACTCTCGGAGATGTTGTCTGGGTAGGAAACATATCTCAATCAAGTTGCCCGGAAGCTGGCCATGGCAGATTTCTGGTTGAACGATGCTTTTTGCTGTCCTTGGTTGTGGATTTTACCTCTTCTCTCCCCTCTCTCTTGTTGTTTCTCGGCATGATCAGAATCTCTTACGTTTGTTCATTGTTGGCTTGAAACCTGAACCAAGTCGTGGTTGCATAAACCATGTTTTCGACGATCGCCTTGACCTTTTTTTCGGTTCCTCTAGTGCTGGAGTGGTTTGCATTAAGATGAGTTAGTTACCCCTTAGATGCCTATTTACCAGCCCCATTTCTGGAGCTGTTCTGGAGGTCTTGAAAATTACTTGACCTGCTTCGGCCGACAGATTCCCATTAGACACCAGCACAAGGCTTCGCTTTTTTTCCTGCATTTGCAACCGGAAATCCTTGGTCCATTACTTCTCGCTTTGCTGTTCCGTGACAATAAACCGAAAAAGAGATCAGCAGAGAGCATACGGCAATATCTGCTCCGTGAATTGGTGTATGGGGTGGCGAGATGTTATATCAAGCACTTGAGGGCTAATATTGAGCTTTTACATTTATTTGTCTTGACAGGCAGATCTGTAGTTTGATGGATAAAACTTGCCTTCAGACCGGGATGAAGTAGATTCACATCGCTCCACTACTCCACTATGGGCGAGATTCTACCGAGTGGCTTTGAGAAAGCAAAGCCAGATTCCTCAGCTCTCAAGCGTCAGTTACTTTCCAAGATACAAAAAAGAGAAGAAAAGAAGGTACTCAAAACAAAACTGGTCCCCGGGAAACATATTCCGTAGTCAACTCCGCGCAACCTCTGTTTGAAGTGGAAGGATTTTCCCAAGGTCAGATGGCTTCAGTCGGGGATGATGTGCTGATTCAGCTGATCCTCAAACCTACTGCAGGAACCCACCCTCATCTCCGTACTCATATCATTCTCTGGTGCCGGGTAATAATCCGCTCTCAGCTGTGCGTCCCTCAGGCTCGGTATTTTGAGTAAGAAGTTCATGAAATGCTCGTGCGCTGTTCCGTGAATGAATATTCTCCTAAGGGTTTGACTTTCCGACAGCAGCCCGACTGCAGGTAGAGAAAGGCTCCTCTGGTTGACGTCCCGATCCTGTGGAGGCCAATAATCTAATGTATCTATGGAAAGATCTGCAATCCCATTCAAAAAGAATCTTTCCCAAAGGGTCAAGTCCATCTGCCCCGAGGGCGCCGTGAGGGCATAGCCGAGCACCTCACAGCAATCCAACTGCAGTTTTGTTAGTGCGGGATAGCCTACGAGATTGTTCAATCCGAATGCAGGAACAGGTGGCTTATTCATTCCTCGGCAGTCTCCCTCAACCTTTATTCGTATTTCCTCTAAATTAGGGCAATCATCGAGGCCTAACTCGAGCAGCGGAGCCAAAAGCTCACCAATGCTGATCCATAGAGACAGGTATCTCAGTCGGTCCCATCTCTCGCCCAAGATCCCATTGGCGTTCCCGTTAGTCTGGTGATAAGAATACTGTCCATGAGCATCCACGTCAACCATGTATTTACACTTCTTAGTAGTACCTCCTGTATCCTCATAATCAGCATTCCCTGAACAGTGCATGAACTCCCCGTGCCGTTGAGTGGAAGCTCGAGCATCGGCAACCTCATTGAGATCAAAGGCAAGACCGCCACAGTCATCCGCAAGTTCCTCACCATCCCAGACACAGTCGATGTGGAGCCGCTGGATCCGGTGGCGGATTGGCTCGACTGATCTCAGCGAAGTGGTTGCACCGAGGTTCTTGCAACATGAAATGCTAACATCTATCAGGGTCCGCCTCAGCAAAGAAGTTAGCGTCCTCATCCCCTTCCAGGTAACATTCTTGCACCCCTGAATCTCGAATTTCGCAAGCTTGGAACATCCCCTGGCTATCTCGATCAACCCCTCGTCAGTCAGATTGCCTGAATTCTTGATCGACAATGAGACGAGCCCATGGCACCTTGCCAGCCCATCCAGGCGCGAATCAACAGCCATCACCACCTCGTGAAACTGGCCCAACTTAAGAAGCTTCAGGTTTGGGCACTTTGAATTCAGCACCTCCAACGCCATACCGCTGTTCCTGACATTCTTACAAACATCTAGAACTAGTTCCTCCAACAACCCGAGCCCGGAGAAGAACTCCACCATCGTGGCGTGGGATATCCCGGCGTCCTCCGCCGTGAACCCATCGTCCTCCGGGTTGCCCCGTATGTTGAGCAGCGACGATGTGTCCACAAGGTGGAGGATGCTAAGTTTCGGGCAATTCACCGAGATGTCAAGCATAGCCTCATCGCCAATGTACCCGTTGTACCTCGTGTCGAAAGTGCAAGCCAGGAGGAGCTCCTTCAAGTTCCTGCAGGCCGAGGTGATGGCCTTGATCTCCTGACTCTTGAACCCCTCGCTGAACGAAACTGTCAGCAGATCCAGCTTCGTGAGAAAACCCGCTGACAGGGGATGCTCCTGAAGAACCGGGTGGAGATCCTCCGTGTAGTAATAGAAGCTGGAGACATCGAGGGTGAGGAGAGACCTGCAATGCGCAAAGATGGCGGTGAAGTCGGCCCCGAGGGGGGTATGGGGCCGCTGGTGCCACCGGACGAGCTTGACATGGCGGAGGAGGGGCCAGCGAGGGAGAAGAGCGAGGAGGATGGACGAGGATCGGGCGTAGACGGTGAGGGAGTCGACGAGGGGGAAGGAGCGGGCGAGGCCGTGGGCAAGGAGGAGGGGATCGGAGACGGCGGACAGGAGGTCGTGGCCCCAGGGGGAGAGAAGGGAGAGGTCGAGGGAGGTGACGTTTCGGAAGCAGGTGGGTATACGGTAGAGGTCCTTGACGTTGCCGCGGAGGGCGAGGGAGGTGCGGGTGGCTCGCTCTAGGGCGCAGTACTTGCGGCAGACAAGGGAGAGGGAGTTGCGGGAGCGGGTGTCTGTCAAGAGGGCGAAGATGTTAGATAGGATGACGTCGGGGAGGTCGTTGAGGGCCGTAGCAGCAGCAGAGTCGGCGGAGACTGGGGATTTCGACATCTGATGCGGTGGCGGTGGCGGTGGCGTCGCCGAGGGCAGAGGAAATAAACAGTGTGTGTGTGGATAGAAATGCGAGTGGGGGTGGGGGGAGTTTATTATAATGGGTAATTAAAATAGGTAGGGGGGGATGTTTAATGATTGGGGCTTATCAGAGAAGAGACAATTTTGTCAAGGACAGGAGGATGATGATTGGACCCCCCCCCCCCCCCCCCCCAGCGGGTCTGACAAGAATCTTAGCTGAATTTTCCCAATCGTATTAGGTAGTGGGGATTTCGTTTGTACTGTTTTCTATTTACGGCCTTTTATTTTATAAATACTATTTTTAATCACACGATGAAAAAGAGAAAAATAAAATGAGCAAGAAAATTATCAGCTTACTTCGATAAAAAGGAATAAAATAAAAAAGAAAAAAAAGTTAAAATTATTAGTCTCCCATTCTTTCCTTAAACTGCACCATAACTCCCAACATCATCATCAATCCCTTGTTTTCCATCATCATCTCTACTACTTTTTGTATTACATAATATATAGAAAAGGAGATATATGTCTGATTATTATGGCCCCAAATCATCTGAATAAATCGGGTCCATTCCATCTTACATTGGCCTCCTGGTTGAAAGAGAACCAGCTAAATTGCTGTTCCCATTCCCATTAGAGGCCTCGGGGGCAAATGCCAACACAACACCACAAATATTCTCAAAGACACCGTATACTACTACTTAACACAAGCAGAAGCACAACTTATACATAACGCTAACACTGCCAAATCCAACACATCAGATTTAAAAACATGCTTTAACATACTTGGGGTAGTAGTCGACCGGCACTCCTCCCTCCCATGCTCAGTTCCCTGATTGCCGCAGCTCAGGACGGACGAAATCCGCGTCCGGGGGAACGGAGATGTCCACGGTGGGCCTCAACTGGGCACAGACATTGATCGCCCCGTGAACCGGGTCGGACAGGAAGTTGCTGATGAGGTCCCCGTTGATCGGTGTGCTGTTGTCGACAGCCACCAAGGCTTGCTGGGTGAGGATGTAGTCGAACCTGGGGGCCCACTTCCTAGATCCCAAGCGAGCAGTGGTGGAACAGTTGTCGACCATGAAAGAGACCCCTCGGGCGTGCATGAAAGGGTTCAGAGAATCTACGGCCTCGATAACGCTCTCGTTGATGATCTCAGAATAGGAGTGCCCCTTCTTTCTCAGGATCTCGATCTGAAAGAAGTCGATTTTATCGATAGAGATATCAGAAATACCAAATGGATCCAATAGACCAGGCAGCAACACCAACTCAGCAACGAGACTAATGAATGCCACTGTTAGCAATTTACTAATTGGAAGCAAAAGAAATTATCGACTATCACTGATTGACAAGCACATCGCCTTCTTGACAAATTCAAGATAATTCCCTGATTGATGCTGGGTTCACATTTACTGCATGATTCAAGGCCCCTCGTGGGGGCACACAGTTCCGGCAATGCCAAGCAAATCCAGTGAAATCCAGAGTTAACAGATCATTTAACCGCCATTACCAGAAAGTAGAAAAAATTTTACCTGAGCCATCATCAATGCCACGAAGGCACCTGCAGTGAAAGGGTAGAGGGGACCAAGGTCTCCAGCAGGTCTCGTGGATCGGACACGCTCACCAACCTTCCACATGCGTGTCTGATCGATCTTACCCATTGGGAAAGCAGGGAGACCATCCTTTTCCTGGACAGAAAAAAGAAGCCACGTTAACTCCAGAATATACACACCAGAGGTTTTTTGGGAAAACCGAATATACTGACATAAAACCGACGCCCGGCCAATACAACGCTGCGGATCTCACTGCCGGATGCAACATCTTCATAGCACTCATACAGGATATCCATGCAAGGGTAGTAAGAGGCACTGTAGGCTGTCTCAAATTCCTTCTTGCCTTCTTCAGAAAGCGAGTTGTACACAGCTAACATTCCCTGTTGTGTTTGTATAGAAAAGCAAAACTTCATTGTCAGATACTAAATTCCAGCTCAAGAATAATTTTCCCTCTGTTTCATAATCATATACAGGACGACTGAGGGGATGACAGAAAATGGATAGTCAGATTTAAGGATGAAAAAACAACCTGAGTAGATATGGTTCGTGAAACAATTCCGGTAATACACTCGACTGTGTTTTTATAAGCAAGATCCTCACTCATTCCGTTGTCGGTGTACCTTCTGAATAAGGACTCAACAACCCCATGAACAGCACCGAGCAATATTCCTAAAGCCAACTCACAAAGCCAAGAAGCACGAACAGTAAGAACTATTTAACGAGTCACTTATATGAAGGTGAAGAAAGCCAATCACGAGGAAGATCTCACCCCGCTCTCCAAAGATGTCACTCTTGTACTCTTGCTCCAAAGTAGTTGCAAAAGTGAACGGAGAACCCAGGGCCACAGACCATCCAAGAGCAACATCGGTGGCCCTTCCATCAATATCCTGGAGTGCAAAACCGTGAGTTATGAACATGAGATGCATGATGATGAAAGAAAGCATCTAAACTACATATGCATCATTACTACCATCTGCCAAAGTAAAAGTGTCGCACTCTTCAATCTCACCTGATGAACTGCAAAACTGGAATTGATTCCGGCACCGTTGATCTCTTTCCCTTGTACATACAGTCTCCTCACTGAAGGACCCATTCCCTTAGGACAAACTGCCACAACGCTAATGGATTTAGGGAAGTCTAGTCCCAATGACTGGAGATGGCCTAGAAGAAATCCATGAGAAAGGCCCAGTATGCTCTTGGGTTTCATGTGAGAAAACACCTCCTCATAACTGTCGGCCTGAAATAAATTGTAAAATGAGAGGAACAATAAAAGTTAGAAATACAGTTATTAGATGAAACAAAAGGTGGTTGGAGAACAGATTTCTCCACAACAAACCTGAGCAGCATCAGAGATCAGCAGCAGCACAAGATCACTTCCTGCAATTGTTTCCCATATGTCACCAAGAGTACCACTTTCCTCGGTAAAACCGGCGGCACGAGCTTCGGCAAAAGAACGGGAACCTTTTCTGAGTCCAATCTGCAAAAATAAGTACCCCTTATGCAAATTACAGTTTAAGTATTATATATATAAAGGGTTTGAGTATGCTAGCAAACTAAGGACCTTAACAACGATATCAGACTTGACTTCGGCCAGGGAATCCCTCAGATTTTGTGCTTGAGCAGGTCCCTGTATAAGGCGAGATCAGAGCATGCTAACTAATACTTACATATATTGTTTTCCACGTAGAACCAATAATGTATGTAGAAAAGCATATTAGGAGTGAATAACGGCAGAGTCTCAATCTAGCCGCAATATTGCAAAATTATTTGAATAAAGGAAAAAACAGCAGAATATCATCTACCACGCTAATATCCAAATCATATTGTGTCAAGAACCTTGCATAAAACTAAAGGAAAGAACGCACCTGAGAACCCCAACCGATGACACCGATCTGCTTAATGCCCTTAAAAGCATCGGGGAGCAGCGGGAACAAATTCCTCCCACCTCTCACGATATACTGCCATTACCAAAACGACCCATCAGTCATCTCAAAAGCTCCAAACATTCACATTACACACAACCTCAAAAACAACAAACACAAGGAAAAATGAAGAAATAAAAGGGGTGTTGGGGGGGGGGGGGACCTCATCGTGACCTGCGAGGTTAATCTTCTCCTTCTTGAATACTGTGGTCTTGAAATCCAACGATTCAATAGGTTTGGCGGTCTTCGGCACGGACACCATCATCCTCGTCCCAAGGGAGGACGAAGACGACTCATTCCCCCGGTTGGGCACAAAGTAGGAAGATTTGAGGGATTTGAGGGTGGAAAAGTATGAGGACGAGGAGAGGAACCCCAAGTTGACGGAGGAAGGCTTCTGGGCCTTGGGTACGGAGGAAGAAGATGGCGCAAGTGCCGCTGAGGAGGAGAAGGAAGTCCCCGCCGCCGCGGCCATCGAGAGGGAGAGAGGAATTGGGGATGTGAATGCGTACAAGGTGGTCGTGTAACGGGACGGCGGCGGTTCTTGGCTGAAAGTTAGTGAAGGAAAAAAGGGGTTCCTTTCTTTAGGGTCGAGGACAATTTAGGGTATTCACTTTTATTATATTTGTCGGTAAGAGAATCTCAATCATCGTTGTTCACGTGAAGTTGGGATATGGCAGTAATGAATTTCAGTAGAATTAAAAAGGCAGGGAAGACTTGTGCTGTTTGATCTCAATTTCCATGAAGGTAATCGCTTTTTCAGTTTAATTGCTGTTACTTCAATTCCAAATCCAATAATAAAAAAGGAGCTTTTGGGACCAATGTTCTCTATCGGCCTTTTCAAACATGGGCCAAGTGTTAAGCCCAATTACCCCCTCCAGCCGATATAAGGGGGCCTGGCTATCCACGTGTCGCGCTCCCATTGGAAACCAAGTTATCCCCTTCCTAGTTGTCTGTCGGATGGGGACATTAGAAATTTTTCGTAAATAGTGGACGGCCTCCGCCTCAAGTGATTGATTCATTCCCCTTCCCTTGTCTCTCTCTTAGCAACCATGGCTGCCGCATTCTCAACTGCCCAGAGGCTTCCTGTTCATCACTTCGGGATCCTCGGGGGACGGATCGACCGGAGGCCTCCCTTGACGGCCGTTCGGACGGCGGCCGCTTCTGACACAGCCATTCCCGCGTACGAGGAAGGGGAGCTGACCCGGCCCAAGTGGGGCGGGGAGACCCTTCTGTCTCGCCTCGTCGGGGCAATCATCTCCTTCAAGCCTTTCTACTCCGTCCTCAAGCTCGGCGCCAGGAACGTCCTCATCAGGTGCCCTTCCCCCATCACTCCTAGCTGCATTCTGCTCGGCTTCCGATCTAGTCGTTTGTATCCTTTGGTATATTGATCAGTTTTGGCTGTTTTCGGAACAGCACGGCGGAGAAGAACGACATCCCTTGGAGGGAGATGACGAAAGAGGTACTGGAATCAGATGTGTACACAGAGCTGGAGAAAATTCGGAACCCGTCGTTAGTTTATCCCGACTGTAAGTTCCCCTGTTGAAACATCAATCCCCATTCGAGCAAACGATTCGTGTTTGGATAGGTTTCTCTGGTCATTTGCGGAGAACGGATTTGTTTTCTTTTGACAGATTATTTGAGTCCTTTCCATGCGTATGACGACGGAAACCTCTCTTGGTTGGTAAGTCTGCGATCAGTCCTGTGCGTGGAATCAGTTTGCTCAAAAATGTGCATTTTCTGATCAAGGGCGTCTCTTTATACAATCATGTTCAAGGCCGCGGCAGAAGCTGAGGCCGCAACACTGTCGATGCACATGAGAGCCATCCCTGAGGCTGATTCTGAAGAAGAGGCCACCCGGGTGGTGAGGGGGAACTGGCTGAAGGCGATTCAACAGCACCATCAACAGCATGCCGGGAATTTGCCCATAAAGGACATCCTTGATATTGGATGCTCCATTGGGTTCAGCACTGTGTATCTCGCCGATGCTTTTCCTTCTGCCCAAGCCACCGTGAGGACCAGAATCGTATTTTTCTATTGTCCAGCCGTTGCTTGCTTTCACTTACATGACCGTTATGAGACACATCCGCAGGGGATTGATCTGTCTCCTTACTTCCTTTCGGTAGCCAAGTACAAGGAAGAGAAAAGAGGCCAACGAAAGAACCCAATTCGCTGGATACATGGCAATGGGGAGGCAACCGGCCTGCCTTCAAAGTCGTTTGATCTAGTCTCTGTTTCTCTAGTGGTGTGTTCTCAGTCTCCTCGCATCAAAAACATATTGCTCATGTTTTGCTATCAGGACAGCAGCTCTTCATTGACTAAAATCATGTTTCACAGCTCCATGAGTGTCCTGCTAGAGCAACCATAAACATTGTGAATGAATCGCTCAGGCTTCTCCGACCAGGTGGCACCCTTGTGATCATGGATCAAGCGGTACGCTTGTCATGCCTTTAGTTTTGCGATTGGGAAAATCTCCACAACACCAAACTGAATGACCCTCATTGATCTTTCTTTTTGCAGCCGGAGTCGAAGGTGATTCAGGTACATTCTTCTGCAGAAGGCATCGGTTCTCTACCAAACATTTTGCACCTCTTCTCACTAACACTTTCCGTTTGCTTCACAGGAATTGTCCCCTGTGCTCTTCACTCTGATGAAGAGCACCGAGCCATTCCTCGACGAGTACTACCTCCTTGATCTGAAGAAGACGATCAAGGATGCGGGGTTCGTTGATGTAAACCTCTTTCTCACTGATCCAAGGCACCGAACCGCGACCGCGACTGCGCCTTATTAGCTGCAACATCGGATTTTGCCGAGAGACATCTGCAGAGACAGTAACTGTTAGCCTCAAGGAATGTTTTTGTACTTAGAACAAAATATAGATCCCTTCCATTCTAGCTGCCGTACCGAGTCCCGATTCCAATCTCTCGATCATTTTGATCGTCCACGCAAACATTTAACCTTTGGTGGAAGTATTCTGTATCAATGTTTGTTTCCCATCGGATCCATCTAAAGAGAGAAAACCAAACAGTGGGTAAATTATGTTTCTCATTTTCCTGTCGTCTCTGCATATTTACCATAACTTTCCCGTTTGGTGGACCTTTACCGAACTCCTGGTTTATTTATTAGTATCCATACCCATCATAATCCTCTCCTGTTCCCGAAAAGTCAATGCCGGCCGGCTGCTTTTTTCTCAATATAACTGGTTTCTCAGATTCCCAGTTCCCCAAGGAGAAGAAGAAGAAGAAGAAGGATGCATATGGGTACCATGTCAAAGCTGTCGAGAGCCTGCTCATTCCTCATGGCCTTCCTCTTAGTATACCCCGCATCCGTCCAGCTAAACGATCCTGGTCCTTATCCCCCTTCCTCTTCTTCCCATCCATCACTCTTTGCTTCTCGTAATGGAATTTTGTGTTGGATGTTATTAGATTGGTACTTCTGGTTTCGTCTCTACTGCCTTGCTTGCCTTGTGAACCTGATAGACAACACGTCTTTCAAGTCCAAGGTGGTCAGAGTGAGGGGCAGGGCTGCCCTCTGGGTTGGACTGTTCCTGTTCGTCAGAGTGGTGGCAGAGGGCCACAGGCACAGGATTGCTGGGTTCTGGTCGGTTGCAATGAGGGAGAGGGTTGTGAGGGAGAAAATAGAAAGTGGGTTGGTTGTGTCTTCAATGTTGCTCCAACTGGTGGCATCAAAACCAGCAAGGAGGTAGAAACCGCCAGCTCCAGCAGCCGGAAGCACTGCACTCGTTGACTTTGGGGAGTCTGCGTTATTCGGTGGCTTCAGGATGAAAATTCTGTGACCTTGATTAGTATTTCTAGTGATTTGAGTTACGTTTTGCAGGAATGGTGGCCTTGGTGGGCATGAGATAAGGTCTCTCCTTCATCTTCTTTGCCTATCACAAGGATGAGATGAAGACATGAGGCTTTGGATCTGGCAGACCTTTATCACATGAAAGAAGAAACTCCCAGATAGATTTACCCTGATTTTGCTCTTCTTCTGTCATCCTCGACGATAGAACGACAAGATCCAATAATGATGTCCACCGGTGCAGTTTTTAGTCTCGACCTCTCCAATCTATCCATTTCATTCTTTTGGATAACCATGATTACATTCCGGACAAGATGGCATTCGGAACACCAGTACGCCACCGTCCGACTCACCCACAACCACCATTCACTACCGCATCGCGCGCATCTCCCATGCAGAACCAGATCTCCCCCTTCCATGTCCTCTTTTAAGCCAAGCCTTTCGGTTTGATATCCTTAACCAACTTGTGCATCATTACTGAAATGCTGGGAACATTTGCCCTTTGGACAAACAATGGCTTCCCAGCAGGTCTTCTGGAGAGACACTGTTGACGTCGCTGGGGGGAAAGAGCCTACAACAGCAGAAAAGGCTGCAAAGACGAAGGATAAGGTTGCCAAAGGTGCTGGAGCTGCAAAGGAATATGCAACAGAGACAGGTAGCCCAGGTGCACATAAGACTACAGAGGCAAAACACAAGGTCATTGGAAGCACGTATTCGACGGTCCATTATGTGGCGGAGAAGGGAACTGCGGCCGAGGACACGGTGCTGGAGAAGGGCCAGCAAGGTATTGCCAACGCGAAGGACACGGTCATGAACACGGCAGCAATGGCAAAGGACTACAACGTGCCAAAAGTGGTGGAGGCGAAGGACAAGACCGAGGAAACAACTCAGGGAGTGGTCGGATATGCAGGAGAGAAGGTGGCACACAGATGGAAAAGGTGGAGGCAGCCAAGGAGAAGATGGTCAAGACAGGGAAGCATGCAGGGAAGGTTGCCACAGATATGAAAGAGAAGGCTGTCTTGGTTGGATGGGAAGCCGCGCATTATACAACCGAGAAGGCCGTGGAGGGGATGTAGGTGGCTGCGGGGGTTGTGAAAGGAGCGGCCGATAAGGCAGGGGAGACTGTAATGGGCGTAGAACATAAGGCCGTGGAGGTTGCTGTGAAGCCATTTGTGCCACGAAGGATCTGACAGATGCATCAGCAGAGAAGGCAAAGGAGTACACAGCACTGAAGAAGGAAGAGGCTGGGAGTACGAAGCCAAGAAACACGCCGAGGGTACACTTGGTACAACGATTAACCGCTTACTAAGTATTAACACATTTCTGTGACTTGCCGCGGAAACTTCAACGAAGGAAACTGCCGATCAGACACACGAAACAATCGACCAAGACCAAAGGATCGCATCAAAGGTTAAAGTGATGGTTGGAGGAGTTGCCGGGAAGGCCAAAGAGACTATCCAAGGGATGTCGACAGGATTGACTGACGAGCAGGAGAGCAAGGTGGAGGACGGGGCTGGTCGGGACATCACTCCAGGTGTCGGAACCTTGGGCGTGATAGGCGAAAAATCGTCAGTGGCCAAGATGAGCCGGCAGAAGGAGAGAAGGCCCGTACCCCTCATACTAGCTCGGCGGTTACATGTCGCAGCACTGAAGAACACGATCCGAAACTGGGACAACATTTTCAGCTTTTGTCCCCAGTAAATAATTCGTGGCTTTGGTTTATCAGACAAGAAGTCGAATTTCCCAGGAGCATCATCGATGGATCGGGTCTGAGTGGTGGGAGCAGTGTTATTACATGCACGAATGTGGTAATAATGAGATGAAAGGAAGAACAACGCGGATGGGGACTTCTGATCTCTATCACCACATCTCTGTATTAAAATCAACCTAAAAACTAAAACACTCAAAATCACCTACCGCTCATACTTTCAGATCGAACAGTCTGCACAAAGCATTCAGGGAATCTACCAAGTTCTGATCGGAATCCAACTCTTCTAACAGGGGATTTGGGAAGTGAACCACTCCATGACATGAATCGGGGCCTTCACCAGCTCAAGGGCCAGCTCCACCAACACCGTCACGCACAAGCAGCAAGGGCAGATCAAGGTCAACAGCAGCCTGCCATCCAAATTATCCAGAATCCCAAAAATCACTATCCCAACAATCCCAACTCAAAGTTCCGATCTTTACAACAAGAATCCAGAAACCCACAATCCCCAGCACCAAAACAACAAGGGGGGGTGTGGGGGAATTTTCTTTTTTACCCGACAATCCAGACGATGACGCCGACAATTGAAACGAGGAGGGAAAGGAAGGCGAAGGGAAGACCCAACAGGAACCCGAGCGGCCTGCAATCCTCGCAGCACATTGTCTTTCGACAGTCTGTAGCTTTCTTGGGGGTAGGCAGGCGGGGAAAGAGAGAAGAAGAAGAAGAAGAAGAAGAATAAAGGACGCCCTGTGGTCAGATAGATTTACGTGTGTATTAATTTCAGCAAACCAGTCGGTAATAAAAACCAAAGATGAGGATAAAGATACGGGCCCTTTGGGTGGGGTACGTTTTATTGCAGACGGTCGTGACGGGGACGTTGAATAATTGTAATGAATGGGTTGTTTTTGCGTGTGGGGGATTGTGGGGGAGTGGAGTGGACCTCCGGGTTATTTCCCCATATAGACAGACAGACAGACAGACAGACGTTGAGAAAGGGGATGATGAGACGTCGTCGCCCCATTTGCTGTTTTTCCTGTAGTAATAAGATTTTGGGCGGGCCACTGAATCATCTTGATGATCGGCTTTATTTAGTCAACCAGAAAGGCCCCATTTGGAAGGGACTAACCTCGGGTTTTGCGTCACGCCATGGTTATTGTAAGTTAGGCTAAGTCTGTCGTGGTGCGGAGAGCCATGACCCTTGAGTTTGAGCTAATATACTTAATGAAAATTTACTTGTATTAGGAATAGCATGGCATAGCAGATCAGATGAAGGAAGGATTTTACATTCTGAGGAGAAGAGGGACAGATGGACCAGCTCATGAATGGTGGAGATTTGCCCAGATTGACGTAAGCAATGACCTCATTGCATTTTTCTAATGGGAACTGGGGATGATGCTTTTGTGAAGCTGGGAGATTTGATTCTATAATCCCAGGGCTCATGGGGTTTGCTATTTCAGACTTGAATTCTCACTCTCCATGGCAATTATCAGAGCCAGCCTATCATGGACAACCACAAAACCATCTTTTACTCGGTTCAAAGTATTTACACATGGTCAAGAAAAAGCTGTGTTTTGATATGTATTAATAACATTACCTTCGAGAGACTGCTCCTTGTTCTGCTTTTCAGTTGAAGAAGATGGGCCATACCTGTCAAACAAACAGTTAGCGACCTCAAAGCATCGATACCGGCTCATTCCGCATCTCGGGTTGAAGCCAGAATGTCAATGGAGTTTATCGGGTGGGTAGTGATGTATGTCCATACCAGTCTTGGAGGATACTGGCTTTTTCTCCAGCTGAATGGTTGAAGGACCCCTTCACCTCCACATTGTACTCCCTCAACAGTTCTGCACCCGACTGCATTTCTCCATTAATGACCTGCACTATTAAAGATGGCCGGTGAATGAACACGCCAAGGGATACCCTCACCTTTGAAGGTCGAGGAAGGAGGGAGGTTCATCCTCCAACAAAGGGCAATAAACCAATCAACACCAACTGTAGATACATGTGCTGTTTCTTCCTCTGCTATCAGAGCAACGATCTTGGATGTCTTATTGTCACCAAAACTAACCAAGCTCTGCACCAGCCGAGGCCCCGCATCAAGTCCTCTCGCTTCCTGATCAATTGATAAATACAAAAAACAAATTTCAATGACCATGACTTAAAAATCAAATTCACATTGACTATAAATGCAATCCCAGCTATATATCCATCAACATATTGAACAACCGTGCGTCATGCCTACTGAAATTGGTCTTTATCATCAAGCCATGAACTGAACCTCCATACGAGGTCGGAAATTTTGCTGCAGACATTCAAAAGGCTAACAAAAGTGAACTCGTCAGATTGCATTTCACACCTAGTCATGTCCTTGAATACTAGGATGACTTCTGCATAATTACCACTGCGAGCAAGGGCCTCGATTACAATTTTCCATGAGACAAGGTCAGGTTCTTCGAGTTGAGAAAGCAAATTAATTGTAGCATAAAATTGACCACTTCGATTATATATTCCCGCTCCGCTATGGCATTAACAGGAACAACAGAAAGTATTTCATCAGATGCACTGACAAAGGCCAATGCATCTGAAGTAAGACCATTTCTGGAGAGCTCAAAACACGCTCTTTGTCCTCATAACCCATTTTTATACTGGTAGAGTGAAGTTGCCTGGTCTGAAGACCAGTTGATGCTTTTAGAGCAGCCAATAACGAGGACTCATCAGCTTCAAAACCCAATCCTAGCATCTCTAGCAATAGTTTCCCCGAAGTGGATTAACCTTTAGAACTATAACCACATATCAAAGCATTCCATGAAACTACATTCTTGGCATGATGTTATCAAAACACCGATGGGCATCTTCCAATATGTCAAACTTTCTGCAGAAGTCAACCAAAGAACTACCGACCAAACATCCATCTCTAATGAGGTCTTAATCAGCTTCCCATGCACATACTCACCATATTGTGGGATTTCAAAAGCACTCTCAGAACTTGCAAAGTTAGGCTTCAATCCATTGAGGGACATTTTATAAAGGTTGGACAATGCATTTTCAGGTGTCTTGCTTTTGTCCCAAGCACCAGTCATTATATTCCAGGAAACAATATCAGGGATATCAAGATTTTCAAACATTTTTTTCCGCCAAGAACACATTACGCATTCAGTGCTAGTTATTAACTTCTTTATCTAACTTTCATTTTTGAGTGCTTTCTAGCATACATATTACTAAATGCATTTACAACATAAGTAGAATACCAACCACTTTTTGATTCTGCGGCACTTTTGGAGCAAAGAGAGAAAACAGTTGACATGTTCCAGAGAAATCTGATGATTGCATATAGTGGAGGGAAAGTCTCTAAAGCTTGGTCTTTGTAACCCTTGCACATGGCTAAGGCTAAGCCAATGAAATCCGACTGTGACATGTTCAGAGTCCTTATCAACAATCCTGGTCAACAATTCACGTGTTCTAATGTCACCAATGCTACCAACTCGTGCATTGGACCATGACCAGCTTTAGTCTTCTTACTTCCTAAATCCATTAAAGAGTCTTGATGAGATTAATAGTTAACCTAAATTAAAGGTCAGAGGTTCACGACCCATGAGAATAACATAAATCCACTACTTCAAATCTAAAAGGAGCACAACACAATGACCAGACGTTCTACTGCAATCGCTGGATATCATGCCTCGTGCAACTTCTAACAAACGCAGCACACAATTTCACTCTTCAATTCATCAGAGCAATATCATTCAAGTATAAATGGACATGATGAAAATATAACTGCTCAGTTTACAAACAAAGTTCACATTCATTCATCGGGTAAATGAATATTTCAAAAGAAAATGCATAACTCTTAGAAGAAGATTTACAGAATACACAGCCTCATTATTGCTTACTTACCTGAACCATCGGAATCACGGCCAGACATGCGGACACATCATCAGAGGACTTCTCCCCAGACATGCGGACACATCATCAGAGGATATGCACTATGGGTAGGCATATCCCCACATCTGATTATATCAGCAAGAACAAGAAAGGTGAGTTGACATCATTGTCCTAGTGGGTTGCATCATCAATGAAGAGTTTTTGCAAACATGATAACACCCAAGACCTGAACCCAAGCTCCATCAGCCTTTTCGAGCACCACCCAAAGTGCTGGCTTTCATCATCTGCCACGTGCGCCAAGTCAGCAAAGAAACCCTCCCCAAGCTCTTCTAGAAAGGGTGAAAACTGAACGATGGTGCGCTAGGTTATGAAGGTGCAGGCATTTACAGGCAAACCCGAGTCCTTTGAAGCCGGTATGTCCTTGGGTGAAACCTTCATATCATGTAACCAGGGGGATTAAAAGGTGCAACTGCAAGCCTTTGTCCCGAGTCCTCGTCCTCGCTAAAAAAACAAAGTCTATCAAGTGCAAATATAGTTGCTTTCTCCAATCATGCGTAGGACCGAGAATTACTCAGACCAAGCTTTAACTGTCCTTCTCAATAAGGCAAGGAAGAGTTGGAATGGACAAAAGCAGCCGAACCAGACGAGGCTTGGTATGCCTGGCGGGCTAATCAGGAGGTTCCCAAACTCAGACAGGCAAACCCTCCGAACGCCACTGGGAGAACGCGATGTGGGAAAGCTGAGACTTCAACGTGGGGTCGCTCGTCGAGAGAACGAGCGCCCCCATCTCCGCAAGCGACGAAGCCATCGCAATGGCAGCCTCGCCTGGGCCGGGAGGCAGAGGCAGCCGAGACCTGGGCAAAGGCTGGGGTCCGTGCGCTCCCCAGAACCTGTCTTCATTGATGGGACTCTCCCGCCATGACTGGAGACCCGACCATCGCTCGTACTCTTTCGAAAGACTGCCAGTCGACGATGACAGCTGCGAAGGGGACGAACGACAGGAGAAGGCAAACGAAAGCAATAGTCTTGGGGAGAGCCCTGATGGTGTGAGCAAGGAATGGCTTGAACCTGAGGAGTGGCATTCGAGCTCAGCAGAGTCCGACCGCGTACGAGGTTGTTTCGAGTTCCTGTCTTTTCGGACAGCCGACGGCGGCGGAGACGAACGAGTCTCGGTTTCGGCTTTTCAGTTTCGAGTAATTCCAAGAATTTTCCACTTGGATTCATACACGTCCTTTTTATTTTGATTCCTTGCTCAGTTCGATCGCTGAGTCTGCGGCTGATCGAATGCAGATCATGAAGGAAATATTTGGATCTACGACGCCCTATTTGATTGATCGGAGTCCCTTTCATCCCTCCGTCGATCTGGAGTTTGAAGTATGTTTGAATAGGAGATGGAACGTAGAAAGCAGAAATAAAAAGAGGTAATAAATATTACAGTTGTTTTTAACTTACCATAGAAGGGATGCTGCAGAAATATCATTTCCACCACGAAGCATTGATGTGTGTGTGTGGAATTGGAGTTCATCTGACCGTATTGGGTGATGATCTCTTCTGTCTCAAGATCAAGTGTCTGTTTTGTGACAATTTCCAGAATACCAAGCCATGGAGACGCGATTCCCTCTGCTTCGAAAAGAGTCTGGTCTCTCAAATAACTTCAGCTTACGAACAACCCGGCAACAAGCATGTTTATCTCGATTCCAACAAAATCCATGTGCCAGACGCAGAATTTACCGTGTAATATGAAAAAACCAGAGGAAAGAAGCTGGAAAGAAGGAACCCAGCAGATGCATTGACATTGCTCGAATCTTGTTTGGTTAGATGAATGAATCGTGCCATCTAAATTGTCACGAAGAAGGACGATGCCCCAGAAAGGATGAAAAGATAGACTAAGATGGGGGTCGGAAGGATTCTGTACTGGCTTTGGACTTTTCTCTTGGATTCATACATGTCCTGGAGTTTGGTTCCTGACTAAGTTCAATCTGCTTTCTGCAGCTAATTGACTGTAAGTCGTGAAGGAACTATTTGGATCTATGATGTCCTGTTTGATTGATTTGGATGGTGGGTGCTAGGACTGGTTACCTCCTCGTCGTCCGGTTCATCCCTTAGGCGGTCTGGGAAGAGCTTCTCGACTTCCCACAGGATCTCGTCGTCAAGGATGTCCAAGTCCAGATCGATTTCGTCCTCGTTTGATTTCACCTCGCCACCCATGCTCCTGATGAAATTGACCAGGAAGAGCTTCTTGTCCTCCGGAAGCCTCTTGATTCTTCTGTACAGCGCCATCTTCTCCCGTTCGGTCATTCCTGCTCTGTGAGGAGGGTCTTGGACCGTGGCCTCAGCCACTGGCATCTGCATCTGAACTCTGAGGCGAATTCGCAAGTTTGCAGGAGTCGGCCTTGGCGGTTGGGCGACAGGAGTGTTACCTTTTGGACGACCAGTTCCTCTATGCCGTTTCTGCGGCTCATTCTTCCTGACTTCTTGTTGTGCCTGACGCTTTCTACCGGACGAAAGCTGGTCCGGTCTGAGCAAATACTCACTGCAACTGTAAATCCGGTTCGGCTTCGACTTTCTTGCTTCCCTGGGTGGTGTGTTTGAGATCCGACTCTCTTCCTCCTCGATTCTTTTAGCAAGATCCCCGAACTCATTCCGACCCTCCCGAATCTCTCTTTGCCTCTCTTGCTCTGAGCCGACAGCAGCAGCATCACTCGCAAAACCATAATGCACATCCTCCGCATCATCGAGAATCTTTATTTCCGCAAAACCATCAGCGGCACTATCCTCCACACCATCTACGCGATCAAGATTCTCTCCATGCAGACACCCCTCGCATGGATCATGATCTACGCTGCCTAAATTACGAGCAGTAACACGACCTGAAGTTCCGACCTCATTACCATCCACAGTGATGACTTTCTTCCCAGCGGCATCTATCTGCTTGGGGTACCTTCTGGTGTAACCAGCGAGTTCTTGCGGGCATTGAGGTTTGATCTCTCGGGGGCTCTCATCCCCGACAATGCCTGTGGAATCCCCATTGCCGGAACGATACTTCTTGCTGTTTCTTCTGGTGTAGACGAGGAGTCCACCCCCAGGAGCCATGAAAACAGCCCCGATCGACTTTCCGGCGACCGCTTTTCCTGATTCCAAGGTTGCGAGCCAGTTAAGAGCTTGCCGCAACTTGAATATCAAACCTCATTCCATTTTATATAGCCGAATCAACGGATGAGTCTTGGGCCCATATTCAATCAGGAAGGCCCGTTGGGCCTTAAACGAACATGATATTGGGCCTGGCACCAACAAAATCGTTTATTGGTCAAACAAGGTATTGATTATAAAAACTCTCTGGTTTTGCCTCGTGGGGCTGTTGAGGGTGATGAGGTTGTGTTGAAAGAATTGAAAAAGTAAGGAGAAATGTGTGAAAAAGTAGGTTTTATATTACCGATAACCTTTCGTAGGATAGTTAAAACTTTCTATAGATTTATTGCATCTATAGGGTTGGATATTTGGAATGTTTAAGCTACAAAATATTTTTTTTTTCTTACTAAATCTTAGTTAGTTTGAAATCTCCTCTATTTATATAAGGGAGAAGAATAATCTAGAGTTATCATACTTAACTAAACCACCTGCTATAGAAACTTGAAACCCATTTACTCTTTTTATGATTCCAAGACTTATTTAATGCTTTATGCTTTCAAGATGCCTATCTTAGAATCATGAATTACACTTCAATAAGGAATACGTAGTGGTTTATGTTTTGATATAAGTTGTTTTTTCCTTCAAGTGGGGGTGTGGATGTGTTCGATGGTCTTGATTTTTTAAGAATGATGCTTGTTTTTCTTAGTTGGGTTCTTGATCTTATGGGTTTTGAACCGTGGACGTAGATATAGGAGGAAATTGAAGCCCCCGTCATGCTTTGACATCAAGTTAGGCTAAGTGAAATATGTTTCGAGATTGTTGGATTCGATATGATTGTCCGCCGTAGCTGGAGGTGGTATGTGTTGTGTGTGCTGAAGGGTTGGTATCGCTTAAATAGGAAAATTCGATTGTCTGGAAAATGCTTTTTATACGAGTTTAGATGGATGTTGCCTAATTGATAATCGAGCGTTGGTGTAGATCCTTTCCTTTTTTGAAGGCTTACGAGCCAAACGAGTTCATTAATATTTTGAATTGGCTAAAGTTCATTTACACACCCTTTTAATTTGGAAAGAGACGAGGAGAAAGGCATGTTGTCTTTGCTTGTTCAATTTCAACTGTTTTGGCTATAATCCCGAGTGACATATTTAAATTGCTCGGCAATGGTTCAAATTCTTTTCTTCCACTAATCATTTTAAGGGGAAAATTTGGAAATAACTAAAATTTTCAAAGTGTATTGTCTTGGTTTTAGTTGTGGGTGCCATATTTTTAAAATGTATATCTCGAAATTCGCGTCCCGTTCAATTCCAGTCGAGTCGGGTATAGTAAAATTTAAAAAATCATTGCTAATTATCTTCCATTAAAATTTCATCAACCGAGGAGGAGGGGGGAGCATGCGATTGGATTGGTTTCTTTAGAGCCAATCATGTGACAAATAATAGGGAGGGGGACAAGGGATTTTTAAAGACACCAAACTATTTTCTCCATGCGAGTGCATGTTTGTTTGGTTTTGTTGCCGGTTGTCATCAACACACGACAAGAGTCTTATCATGTTCTCTCCTTTGTCGTCCTCCTTCATTTATCAACCAAAACCCATCTCCACCCGCCTCGGCGTTTTTTAGCCCGAGTTGTGAGGCAAAGGAGTGCACAGCCGGCCAATCGAAAAGCAGGGCGTCGTAATCCAAAAGTAACCGGGGACGCTACGAAACCCTACTCTTTCGTGATGTCGGTTTACAGCGGTGTGCGGGGAACTAGTGCATGCGACAGTATTCATTTTCCTTTTGAAGTGCTAGGACATGATCGTGCCCTTCTAATGCATAACACGTGAGCTGTCTTTCCAAACTTCCCCGGTCAATTTTCGGCCAGCGAGTAACATAAACGTGCGACCTTCCTCACTTATCGGCCTGAACCCCGTGGCATTACGTAGTTCTAATACCGTGTTAAAACACTTACCGACTACCCTGAGAGGTAGAAGAAAAGTTAGATGAAAAGCGTGGTACAACTCGTGCTTGGTTGTTATACCTAAACAATTCATTATCCGACCTACAAACCTCCGCGTTCTTGCCATTGAAACATTGCCGGACATAACCGGAACCGGATCTCATCATCTCCTTCGGGTTCTTATAGGAATGCTTATAAAATCAACATGAGAAACATGTTGATTAGAACTTCTGAATGTTACTCTACTCATGATTAAATTTAGTATCGCCACATTTCGTTAGCCTATATTAAAATTCCGGGAAAAAAATGGACTCGTCTGGAGTTACCAAAATTGTCCACGTGGGCCCACTCTTTCGGCCCATTAAATTATGGGCTCAGCCCATTGGACCTACAAAAATGCCCCCCCCCCCACTCTGGCGTCATCCCATAATTAATTACCCGAACAAAAAAAAAGAAGCTTTGGGGAAGGCCTAAAGTTGAGTATTTAAATGCTAATAATATCTTCTACTTTACCTAATTACAATAAATAAATAAATAATTGAAAATGAGCCGAATGTTAGTATTTTCTTGAACTTTGTTTGGTCTATAAAGGATGGAAATTGGTAAAGAGGCAGGCAGGCTGGAAAGTCAACGTCGAGAGGAGTCACACTCCCTTCGGGAAAAAAACGACTGCTTTCGTTTTACGATTTTTTATTTTCGAGCATAAACATTAACAAGAGGGGTGCTCTGTTTCTCTCCTCCCTGTTTCTTCCATCCGTAACTTCGTCATGAGCAACCGTGGGAGTAATGGGGGCGATTCCCCTATCCTGGGAGTAATGCAGACGACTGAGGACACCACCAGCTACCACAATGGCAAGGTCATGGTTGCGGCAGTAGTCACGTTGTCGGTCGTTGTTATCCTTGTGGCCCTACTCCATCTATATGCCAGGTACGTCATGCGTCGGCAGGCTCGGCGTCGGGCCGCCACCCGCGAGCTGGGTTTGCCGAACATCATCCAGTGGCAGGCTTCGACGGAGCCCCCCAAGATAGGGGTGGATCCATTGGTTCTCGCTGCATTGCCCATGTATGCCTATAGGCGAGTCGGAGGAGAAAGCGACAGGGAGTCTAGAATGGCGGCAGAGTGCATCGTGTGCTTGAGCTTACTAGAAGAGGGGGAGATCATGAGGATCTTGCCGAACTGCCGACATGTTTTCCACCCTGAATGTATTGACCGGTGGCTTTGGTCTCACACGATCTGTCCGGTTTGCCGCACCGAGGTGGAGCCCCGACCCCAGCCCGAGCCTGAAGAGACTGCTCATGATGCTGAATCGACGACAGCACCGCCACCGGAAGGGACCTCAGAAGAAGGAATCCATCCCTACAGGATTAGTGGATCGAGTTCGCGGTTAAGTTCATTCAGGAGAATCCTCGGCCGGGAAAGGTCATCAAAAAGAGTGACTTCGTGCGGCCAACCAGATGACGCGGCAGAAGATTTCGAAAGGCCATGACCTGTTAGATGTTTCTGCACATCGTGAAAAAATGATATGATAAACAGGATTCACTGCTCTTCATACAACACAAATTCCATTGCATTAGGCACCGATTCATCCCAGCTGTGCTCAATTTTTTTGCTTCAGACAGGTCCGGAGGTCTGATAACCTAAAAAAGTAGTAGAGAGGAAAGATTCCCCGGGTATTAGGTGATGTCCATGTGGAAGTTAAGTTTCATGGGTGTCAAAAAGAATATTGCAGAGATTATGGGGCTCAAACAAAAAACAACAAAAAGGAATGACCTTTGAACCGCATTGCTGAGATATAAGATCCACATGTTGTTATACAGGGAAGTGGGAAAAAGAAAGATCAATGATCTGGTTTTCCCTACAAAATTTCCCCCTTCTTAAAAGCTAACATCCCTAGTGAAGTACGCTCGAGGGACTCATCGCCCTGCCTCATCATCAACCCGTGTCAATTGATTGATCCATTCAGTAGCAGAAAGGCACACAGGGCCAAGGCTTGCAATTGCCATTGCCACTGCATCACAAGGAGGCTGATGCCATTGTTCAGATCTCCATTGGCAGATCCGGTCCCAGCCAACGGAGACGATGAATCCGGCAAGCTGCCATTAGTCACTGTCAAGCTGAAACAATGAAAAGGAACACAAAACCCAGGATTCCCAATTAGCCATTTGATAACCCAACTGCAGAAAGATCTACTTTGATCAAGCACATTTTTCTCCGCACACTGTTGATTAAAAATCCAATCTTGACGGAAAAGATTTCATCTCGATTAAAAAAGATGGCCGGGTGGGGGTGGAGGAGGGAATTCTGAATTGGATCCCTTCAATTGCCAACCATGGATGGGAAACTTGCAATTGCCAAAGCCTGCCAAGAAGACAAATCACAGGACCCAGATCAAGAAACTACCACAAGAGCCCTAAAATACCATCCCCCCCCCCCCCCCCCTAAAAAGTCTCTCCAGAAACCCTAGCAAAGGACCAGAAAAAGCCTCTCGGTGACCTCACTGGGGTTGAGCCGAGGTGAAGGGCAGCCGGTGTTACTTGAAGTCAGCCGCTTTCGTTCGGTGAGCCCATTGCTTTGAGGTGATTGAAATCGTTTGAAGGCATAGTGAAAGCCCGTACCCCTCCTCACTTGTCTCGATGAGTCCGCAGGGTCATGGGCAGACGGCCGCCAGGGGCTGGACAGGACCGCAAATCGGCCCCGCCCTGGCCCAAGCCCAGTTCTGATAGCGGCCTGGAGGGCAGCGTCCTCCGCGTTGTATGCTTGGTCGACACACCGAGAGTGGCCATGGGTAGCGGCGCTGCTTGCCGCCGTCGGCCACCGGAGTTACGTGGGTGGAGGCATGGACGAGGAGGAGGAGGAAGGAGGAGAGGAGAAAGTTAAGCATCGTCAATTGTCCAAGGAAGTGAAAACTAACAGAGAGAGAGGAGAGAGAGAGAGAGAGGTTAACGACGTCGGATTTATGAAGTGAAGGGCGGCGTTGTGTTTTTGATAGGGGGGGGAATGTGACCGTTAAGTACCTGTTTTTTCCGTTGTGGGTAGGGGGAAGACGAAGATGAAACGACGACGACGAACATGCGTCCTCTTTTTTTTGACTGTTTTGATTTATTTTATTTTATTTTACCTTAAATTAGCTGATTGGGGTTTTTGATAAATGAATGAATGCATTACCACTCCCAAAAACTACTCAAATTCAGTATTCATTTGTGTTTCTTTTTGTTTTTTTTCCCGAATAGCAACAACCGAATAATTCCAATCCTTGCTTTTACTGGAGTGGTTTTTTAAATTATTCACGATGCTGAATGTACCCATCCCCTCTCTCTCTCCTGTTTTTTTTTTTTGTAAAATTTAACATAAAAGTACGATTTGGATCGGCTACATATATCTTAAAGGAATATGGGATTCCTTAATGTTTTTTTCTTGCATAGGATGATTTAGTGGTATGAGTTTAGTTCATGAGTGTCCTGAATTTTCATGAGATTTGAGTGGCGAACGAACACCAATTCCGACTTGGAATCGAACCGGAGATTCGTATTATGTTATAAAACTCGATAAGCCTGGGTAAGCAGGAGAGACTAATGACCATCGCCACTCGAATATCACACGCTACTACGTGAAGCATCAGTTTTGCACATCAACACTTGGGGGTGTTTGGGTCATGTGTGTGTATTTCTCTGCGGACAAAACAAATTGTCCTTCTCATAATACGAAACAACAAATGTCGCATCGAAATTTATGAAACATATTTCATACTTGCGAATGCGGCTAAACTTCCGTAAACGAAATGTTATGCGAGTACCAAATAATATGTTATTGTTTCGTACTATAATACGAAACAATGTTGTGGGTTTTGTAATTTTATACGGGTTTCATAAAGCACGAACAAACTTCATAATTTTTCTGCGAGCTTTTTGTATTATAATACAAACAAGTTCGTAAAATATAAATCTCTTCGTACTATAACACGAAAAACCCATGAAAAAGTACGAAACCCACGACATTATTTCGTATTATGGTAAAAGTACTTCGTAAATTACGAAACAATACTAAATTATTTTGTACTCTGTGGAAATTATTTTCATGGGAAAGATGTTTTGTAGCCGTGTCCCCCGAATAGGATACGAACTAATGCATCCTTCCATAGGGCTTTCAAATTTTTTTTTAAACATTTTTGCAATGTTTTTATTCACCATTTCTTGAGACACTTGGTGCGAGAACACATTTGTCAATCCACCATAAGGATAAGCTAAAAATTCGTCAAGTTCATGAAAAATATCATATCATACTTTTATAGAATGATATGCATCGTAATTATTAATGAAAAAAGGTTGGTATAGAAAATCCTCATCGTTAAGGCATTTTTCTCTTAATAGAAGTAACTTTTTTTTTATCATGTGATTACGATCACCTGGTCCCAAATGATTCAGTGATCTACCAAATAGGTGGCTGGCTATCCCATCTAAGTATAAAAGAGCAAAAAAATATAAGGCACGGAATGATGCAACTCACGGCATTTTAGCAGTGCCCCTCAGGAAACCACCAACCGCAACGAAAAATCATTTGTAATTTTATTTTTTTTTTCTAAACATTTCTGATCATTTGTCCATTCATTGTCACATCCCCATCACCAAGTTAAAGAACCAGGAAACCAGTCTGTTAAACCCAAAATTAAAAAAAAAAAAAAGTAAAAGAAAGAAAATCTCTAACAACAATATTTCACTGTATAAAAAGTGAGAAAAACTCCCTCATTTTGATTATTTTTCCCCCAACAAATACTAAAGAAAATCCTTATTTTTTAAATTCTGATCCACAAAATTCCAAACAACTGGGGGATGCACGTGTCTTTCCTTCTGTCTCCTCCTCACCTCACTCCCTCCATACAATCCAATCATGTCCCGAAAACCTCCTCATGCTTTTTCATGGTCGCCCCCCCCCCCCTCTCCGACCTAGGATGTGGACACATCACGTGAACGTGAACACCCCCCCCTACCCCCGCGCGTCAAAAAGAAATTGTTTTTATCATCATCCAAAAAACAAAAGACGGTAATTTTAGAAAAAACACACAGGGGGACACACAGGAGAGACAACACCCACGGTTATAACTTTTGGTAGAAAGGAAAAGAACATATTTTTACATTAAAAACCATAATGATAAATTAAAAAAAATCCAATAACAAAAATCCCACCCCCAAACCTCCGCTTCAAATTTTACTTGTATTTCCTCTCCTCCCCATTCCCCCTCCAACACATCAAACCTTAATCAAATAAACCAAAAAGAAAGAGAGAAATAAGAAAGAAAATTTTTCATTTATGCCCACAAAAGAATAAAATAGAACCCCCCCCGCCCTCCCCAACACCCATCCAACAACAGATATATCAACATTTAATCCCCATTTCCGCCGGGGAAGTGACCCCGGGAATCTTCAAGCGTTGAGGACATTTTCCTTCTCCATCTGGGGAGGCGTTGGTGGAGTAGGGTTAGGGATATCGGGTTCTGAGTGACGCCTGCGGGGGCGAAACCGAGACAGCCCGCTGCCGCCCCTATTTTTGGCGTGCATTGTTTGTCGTAGTCCGTCGTCCTTCGTCGGTGGTGCCCTCCGTAGTTTGTCCATTTAGTGCATATTCTGATGGTGGTAAACCAGCCTTAGCCCTCTCAACTTTCCCTCTTCAAAAGCATCTTGGTGTGCTGCAAGTGAGGGTAAAATAATAGTCGGTTGTGAATAACATAACATGCCTTGTTATTCCCTTTCCCTATCTACTTTTCCTTCTTTAATCATTCATTATTATTTCCTCTTATTATTAGGAGGAAGACGTGAGCTGTGGGAGCTAACACATGCATGCACGTGGTGCTGGCTCTTTAGACTCTGTTCAGACAACCCCACAATAACCCGAATCGTGTTTCCACTATGTTTATATGGCCAGCATCAATGTCGTTCGAACTTAAAGTGGTTGACTTATAGGCAAGTGCACACAAATTACGGAAACCAAAAACTAGTGGTAATCTATGTCTAATCAATATATATGAAACATGGAATTATTCCTCACGTTTAGGAGGAGGTGGGCTCGGGAATTCAGAAGCACTTAAACGCCTATAGAACAACAACGTCGCTATCCCTATATACCCATTTAAAAAAAAAAAAAAATTCCTATCCCATCTCCAATTATGAGGCAACTGGAAAGAAATGCCATGAATTAAAATATTGAAGAATTCTAATTTTTTTTTTATTTTTTGTGGATTGGGATCTGAACTGAAATTCTACCGGACAACATGTTCTCTGACAAAAGTTAAAAGTGATAATGGCGAGGTTAATTTATTCCTTTTTAGGT